>JASDQU010374211.1:0-17094 GCA_032191745.1 Picea mariana | reverse complement strand
TTAAATCATTTTTTATCTTTGTAAGCATACTACCTAGTAAAGCGATGAAACATTTGCCTAGTGGCCTGGTAAAACTGGAACGAAAGATATATAGCTGAAAATAATAACATGTACCTCTAAGACAGAGTGGGGGAAAGCTTCACCCTAACAATCTCACCTTTTCAAGAAAATGATATCCTCCTCTCTGGATCACTCTTGGTATTTATGCCAGAAAAAGATGATCAATAAAAAGAGTGAAAAGTCCGAGGGGGTATGCAGATAACTCCATCGGGGCTATGGACACTTGCTGGTAGTGGAGCAAGGTCTGTGATGTCAGGGTGACTCCGTCGGGGCTATGGATGCTCGCTGGCAATAGAGCAACCCCATAGGAAAGGAATGATAACTAATGGCATCACGCCAATTGGCGTCCTACCCGACTCTTGTCTAGGAAGGTCATGGATTGCGGTTAAACAGAAAGGGGGTGGAAAAGCTAAACTCCATAGGTAGGTTTAGATTTGCAAAGCAGGGGACTTTTAGGCACATTGATAAAAAATGTTATGTTGGCAAGGAATAAAATAAATCCAGATGGTTTCTCGACAAATTTGCACGAGCCAAGCACGAGGGAAACATAAGAGATTCTGTTTTCGCCGAGAGAATCACCATTTGTTGAGCCATCAACACACCCTAAAAGTGTGATTTATTTTTCTTTTGGGTGCCACTTTGACATTTTTGAATAAAATTCAGTTGTGTAGGGATCAATGGGTTTTTCTGCTGTTGTGTTCAATCATCGATCACATTCGGTTTAGTTTGAAGTTTGTTGCGCAGATTGACATTTTTCTCTAAGTAAACGTGGCATTAGATTAAGTGTATATAACTCAAAATTTGTTTTATAAAGAGCCACATGCCCATCAACGGTTCTGGTCTATGAAATTAAGTCCTTAAAAACAATTGTCGATGTATTGTCGGCATCGGTGAAATCCAAAATGAAAAATTCCTCAAATAACAACGATAATTACCGATCGTCGATCGCCGATGTACCGTTGGCATCGGAAAAATGGGAGAAAGGGAGTGCCAATCGGTGATTCTGGCCTATGAAAAGGTTTTCTAAAGGTCTTCGATGTACCATCGACATTGGCGAAGTCCAAAAGGTAAAATGATAACATAGGCAACAACAATCGTCGATCTTCAATTGTCGATATACCATCAGTATCAACGAATGGGAAAAGGACTGTGGTAACATTTGTCAAAAATAAAATCACTGACACTGAATAGGAACACTTCTCACGCCCAGGAGGTCAAATCAACTGTCACGTTTTTTTTTTGCCGCGTAGACAATTCCATATTTCTCAGTTATTACCCACGTCACCTTTTGATGTTCCCTATGTCACATTGGTACTTCCACGTCAGCACCTCTACGTCAGCATTGTATGATAGCTTGGGTCGGGATCAAAACTTTTGTTGAGAGGCACCAACGAAGCAACATCAAAGACACATTGTCGATTCCGATGCATTCATTGACTATCGACGGATGGCTAGAGCATCGAATTATAGGATTTAGATCAAACCTTATCCGCCGATGCCGACGATAATGGACGATCTGCACTGTCCATTTAACAATCCTGCTTATCCCCGATACCGATCATATTAGTTCCATGAGGGTGCAAAAGCGCTCTGGTGATTTCATGAGACAACTCTAACTACGTAAAGGATGAGATTTGTGATTTGTTAGACAAGTCATAAATTCACGAAACTGATACCATGATGTCGTGCGTCAACCAACTTTCAAAATTCGAATTTGTCGATGAACTTTAAAATAACACGCTCATGCGCCGCCAGCCTGCATTGCATTTAATACTAAGCATGGTGTGGATTCTGTTATAGATTGTATAGATCGTATCTGTACTCTTGAATTTAAGACTTGATGCGACAAGGTAGGTATGTTTTAAATTTATGAGATTCATGCCCAAGCATGGTGTTCTATTCGCAAATCGTTGATCTCTTGAGCAAACAAAGGAGAAAGAGAGAGCATCGAAGAGGTAACATGTCATTGTGCCACTTCAATTACCAGTAAGCCCAGGTAATTTCCTGCGAGGAAGAGGTAGCCATGGTCTTTATTGTTTACAATTGAGATTTCATCGAATAACACTTGTCGCAGTTAGCTTGCAACTTATTAATCCGTTTTTGTGTAGTAATATTCCTCCGAGAAAGACGACGACCAAACACTCACCAAGAATGTCCAAGATGAAATAATTGGAGATTGACAAAAGGTCAAGACTGGTTTTCGCAGGAGAACTTGATTTCGTTTAAAAAATGAAGTCGGTCATCCGAAATTCCATTAAGAAACAGTTCACCTAGCCTCCAGCGTTCGGGGACACAGAGGCGAGCACCAGATCTAAAGTAGTGCTCCCACATTGGGGAGATATTTAAAAATAAATAAATCAGGAAGATTACCCGGAGTTTACACCTCACAACGACCCGAACGTCAGGATATTGGATGACCAGGTTTTCCCAAACATTAGGTGATCATATCTACATATGGTGGCCTGTCGGACCCTAGTTTTTCCTTGCATCGAAACCCTAGGACGGATGATTGACCACACAGATGTGATGAAATGCACAGTTAATAATGAGGAGGGCGAATGTGTTGGTGTCTTTTTTCCAGTAGAGGTACAAAAATACTACAAACTCAGAGACCTAGAAGAGAGATTAAATACAAAATTTGTGGTCAGGTTTTATGAGTTCCATGACACCAACAAGTTACTGGCCTCATGGTGGAAAGAAGATAAGAAGTTCATAAATAGGATAAATGGTTGGTACAACATGGTAAACCTTAGAGATCCTTATATGTATTTAATGGATTTAATATGCCGATAGTATGGAGAAAAATATTTCTCTAAGTTTTCAGAAGCGTGGATGCCCTTGGCATATACCGTGGCAATCTCCGGGAGTAGTTTCAATTCGGGAGCCATCATTTCCAAATAGATGAGCACCAACATACTACATGCCCAGACACCAAAGGATGGAGAAACACCAATTTTCCACATGGCATCATACATGTTGGACGTAATCTGTGCAAGAAATGTTTTCGCAAGTATGAATTTAAGATGGCATGTTGTTGAGTTATGCGCGCATGTTTATTTCAACATTCCGTGGGAAAATAGGTACAAAATATTTTACTCCATGATATGTGATGTGTTCATAGCTCGAGTGCACTTCATTATATTTAGAAAAGAATTCCCAAGGCTTTCAACGATGACCAAAAATATGATTTCCAAAGTGGGCCACTGGTATTTTAAAGAAACAAGCACTTATATCAGAGTGTTCGGGGCTACTGGTGCACCACACCTAATCCTTGTTCATGTCTCAAACCATCTCATTTTGGGAGAAATTTGTTACCAAACCATTATGCAAGGCTATAATGCCTCGTTGGTAAAGGATAAGAAGAGGGATTTCATACCCTATGGTTTTCATATCGGGTTTTACATGGTAAAAGACATTGCACATGAGAAACAAGAGGGATTGAGTTAGCTTGAGTATCGGTTCCCCACAGGCCATTTTCACAAGCATGATCCAAAAGGCCTTGTACTCCAGCACATGTCGCAGGTCCTCATGTTCGCCGTATGCTCATGATATCTTTGAAGATGAGATATTTACCAAGGGCGCCCAGGACTGAGAGGAAGTGATCCATAGAAGGGATAACCCTAATATGACCAAATTCAAATAAATGACTATGGATGAACATGTTGAGACAATAGAGTAGACAACTCAAGAATCCCTCAAGGTAAGAGAAGAAAACAAAGCAGCATAAGTGGCAAAGGAACATAGGAAGGGGATATTGTTACTAGAAGAAGCTGAAAGAGATATGCAAATATTAGGGGAAGATCCCCCACATAACCCTTTGATAGGACCCTTGAGGATTACCCCGATCGATAAAAGTAATCATGAGGAAGAGATAAATGGCTCAAAGACAATTCCCCTAGAGGAGACCACTGATCAAGAAAACCCCAACCCTATGTCACCATGGGCAGGATCATCGGTGACTACTACAACTTAGCTAAGGTCGACGAGAACATCAAGTGGGATGGGTGTGCCTACTGTCCTCATAGATTTAATAATGATATATGACGATGATGAAGGGTTAGAGGCCTCGCACATAACCCTGGTGCCAATCACACAGGAGGAGGAACCAGGGGAAGCATGTGCTCTAGCTTCCGATGATTTGGCTCCAAAACCCAAAGAAGGTGATTTGGAAGCAAGGAACATTCTTGACACTATATTTCTCAATCAATTGGAAACACAACCTCAAGATGATAGCTCTAAAAACTACTTGGATACAGGTGAACAATAAGAAGGAATGGGGCAACTAGAAATCAACATCCCAACGACTAAACTCTCAGCTAATATCGATCCTTCGCCTACTTCCCCAGCTAGGACAAAGACTTCGTCAGATGACGAGGACCGACAGAAGGCAAAGTCACTAGAGTATACATGAACTTCCCCTGCTAAGGAGCTAAGAGAACCTGCCATGGAACATCTCTATACGACAGGAAGCCTAGGAAATACTCTGTCCCGGGGAGATCAATAGATTCCTGAACTAGTAGATGAAGTTGCCAATATACAAGAAATTGCTTATGATAGGAAAAGGAAAGTTGTGATGAGAAGAAAAATCATGAAAATGAAGCTCATGCTTGATAGCACACTTTTCATAACCAAAGAGGAAACATTGTTTGACACATAAAGTGTTAAGACGACTTAGCTAATCAGAGCAGGGATGGCTAGAACCGATGCTACTTTAGACATGGAGAAAAGGGATGAAAGATAGGTACCACCATGAAGAAAGAACTGAACCATTTGTGACATCAAGCGGAGTATTACCAAAATTAAACATAGGCGATGGTACTCTTGAAGTGTGAGTTCTGAGAAATGTATGCACAATTCACAAGGGAAAGATACCTCTTCACTGCTCGCATAGCTGATTTCCAAGAAGATACCCTCATGGGGATGGAAACCTGTAAAGACATTCAACAATGGTATGAGAAGGCACATCAAGCCTTAGAATGGATAGACTACATCAATGAAGTATATAAGGGCCGAGATACAGAAGAGAATGGCATCCGAGTGCTAATGGACAATGTCATCGCTCGAATAAGGAAGGCAACTGAACACTAGGTAAGCATGGTCTAGGAACCCCAATGGAAAATGCAGGAAATATGGGGAGAGTGTGAGAAAATTTTGGAGAAAATCAATGAGGAAATGAGGAGTATCTACTTTCCAGAGTTTGTCCCACCGGAGGATTTCACCGATTTACGTGACATAGTTAAGTGACATGCAAAGCAAGACCAGGTGTACGAAACAAAGATTTCGCAGGTTTTAAGCATGATCCCGGGTCAAGTGAAGAAGTTCATGGAACCTATGATTAAATCTCTTGCAGTCTTACAATGCTTGAGTGTCAGACTAATCAAATACAAAGAATGGACGATTGAGATGAAGGAGGTCCTCTCCGCTCCAATGGATCAACACATGTTCCCATATGCAAATCCATGCAATATATCTTCTGCAGATGGTCATAATACGAAAGGAGAAATCCACTACAGTAAAATGACCAGATGATCTCAAGAGAAGCAAAATAGAACATATAGTTAAAGTCCACCACATGTCATTTTCTTGACTTAACACAACTTAGTAGCTATTTTTAGTTTAAAGTTATTTCATAAATAAGAGAATCAACCTTGAGATCAAGGTTGATGGTTTTGGAGAGAAACCATTTTCTGGAATATTGTAAGAGAATTATTTCTGTGCAAGTTATTTTAATTAAGAAGTTATGTTTAGAGCCAAAGACACTTATTTCATCTAAGGCATGAATGTGATTGGATCGAGGGGGATTATCTCTGTCTTCGAATTCAATATTTGCCGCTGTATTGAGTAAGAGTTGTTATATCTGTTATGCAAAGTTATCTTATAATGTTGTAACAGTTCTTTTATTCTAGTTGATGAATACAAATCAATTGTGTTAACGTGTGATTGATAATAGAGCATTGAAAATTAATTTTCTTGCACTAACTTCTTGCCACGTATGTATTTTCTTTCTGTAACTGTTATCTCAGACGATGTTGAATATCGACAAATCAAATGGTATTAATGCTAGTTTGAAGTAGTTTAGATCTTCTTTGTTTGCATGCTAAGGTATAAAGGTTATCCTAAAACCCAGCTTTCCCCAACACATAATTAACTTCCCTCTGTCATTTAGTTTAAGCTATATCTTTCTTTTGTCACAAATGTTAGAAAATAACCAAAAAGAAAACTGTGTAGCCTAAGGAAAGGTTTCACAGAAAAGACATATCTATCAATCACAATTAAAGCCCATCGATAATTCCAGCCATATCACAAATCTGGAGAACCTTACCACTCATCAAATGCTTATGAGTCTAATTGGGCCTCTTAAGCGGGTTTGGTTCTTGTTGTTGATTTAAATGGATCTTGAACCCCTCAATAGAAGGGGAGCATCTTTTCCACTCACGGATGTGGGTCAAGGGAACCCAACTCCATTTCATTGTTGACAACGATAGCCAAAATAACTTGATCTCAGTAGAGGTTGTCAAGAGGTTGAACTTGAAAATGATGCATCATCCTCATCCATACACTATTGGTTGGCTTATCCAGGCATGGGACATCCGCGACAACCAACAATGTTGCCTGCATTACGACATCAAACCCTTCAAAGATGAGGTATTGTGTGATTTTTCCCCACTTGAAGTTTGTGATGTTTTGTTAGGACAACCATATATATGGAAGCGTCATGTTGTTTATGAATCTAGGCCCCTTAGTGTCATTATTACTTTGGGATATCAACTCTAAAGGGTATTGGAGGAAGTCCCAAATACTGTGGTTTCTTTGATCTCTACGAAGCAGTGCAGAAAGTTGGTTTCTCAGACTGAGAGATTATTCCTCTGTATGGTTTGACCAGAAGGTGAACGAAAGGTCATTGCAACCACCAAAACCTATGCACAAGCTCTCTCTGCCCAACAACAATATGTGGATGGCATAGTCGAGGAGTACAAAGACATATCCGCCTCACCTACTGGGGTTCCTATGAACTGTCAAGTAAAGCACTCAATTGATCTGACACACAATTCTCCTCTGCCTAATGGTAATGTATACATGCATTCTGTTATGTAGAACGAATAAATCAAATGCTAGATTCAAGAGCTAATTCTGAAGGGCCACATCAAACCAAGCTTCTCACACCTGGCAAGATCCCAATTGTTCTAGTACAAAAGAAGGATAGGACATGGTGACTTTGTACTGATTACAGAGCCCTGAAAAAGATCACAATCAAGAACCAATACCAAATTCCATGGATTGATGGTCTTCTCGATCATTGCAAGGGAGCCAAGATTTTCAATAAAATTGATCTGAAGTCAGGTTACCACCAGTTACCGATTGAGAAAAATGATGTGTGGAAGGCAACCTTCAAGTCCAAAGAAGGCCTCTTTGAGTGGTTGGTCATGCCTTTTGGTTTGACTAATTCCTCGACTACATTCATGTGGATGATGGATGATATATTATAGACATTCACAAACTCCTTTGTCATTGTATATTTGGATGACATCCTCATCTTCAAAAAAAATTGGGAGGAGCATTTGGAACATATTCAACAGGTATTGGGAACCCTGCAACAACACAAGTTATATGCCAATTTGGAGAAGTGTTCCTTCCACATGCAGGGAATCCAATATTTGGGATACATCATGGATGAGAAGGGTGTACATGTGGATCCAACCAAGATCCAAGTCATCCACAATTGGTCATCCCTGAAGACAATGATCGAGCTCCACAACTTCTTGGGCCTTGCTAACTTCTATTGACAATTTGTGTTCTGGTTCTCTCATATCGCTTGGGCCCTAAGACATGTGACCAAGGGTGGCGCGAAGGCTAAGTTTTTTTGGTCCACGCCCCAACAAATGCATTCGAGGATCTGAAATCATGCCTCTACTCAACACCAATATTCATTCTGCCAGACCTGCAATGACCATTTGAGATTGAGATAGATGCTTCAGAATATGCTATCAGTGCAGTCCTCACTCAACATGGACATTTGGTAGCCTATCACAGTGAAACTCTCTCTAATGTTGTTCGAAGATACCCCACCTATGACAAAGAGATGTACTCCATTATGCAGGCATGTCGATAGTGGAAGCATTATATTCTGGGGAAGGAAACGATCATCCACACTAATCACAAGCCACTTCTGCAATTCATTTAGACACAAGGAAAGTTACAAAATGACTGCCATCAGAAGTGGGCCATGTACTTGCAAAAATTCCACTTGAATATAAAATACAAGAAGGGTAGCACCAACCATATTGAAAATTGCCTCAATCGACACCCGGTGGTAGTGCTCACCACAATTCTCAACTCTTATGGATATGAGACATATGGATGGCCACAATTATACAATAATGACTTTGACTTTTCTATTTTCTATCAAACATTGAGCGCAGGAAAAACAATTCCCAACTTTCATCTCCAAGATGGATTATTATGCCATTTGAGCCACATGTGTTCCTTCAAGCGAGCGTGTGACACTGATATGGGAATCTCATTACATTTGGGAAACAAGACATTTTGGTGTAGAAAAGACAGTGGAAGTACTGCAAAAGCATTTTTATTGGCCAAAGCTTCGCAAGATGTTCAAAAGTACATCATATCATGCATTGGATGCACCATTTCCAAGCCCTCCATCAAGAAACATGGGCTATACACCCCTCTTCCTACTCCTTATAATCCTTAGGAGACCATCTCCATGGAATACATGTCTGGTCTGCCTTCAACCAAGCATGGGAATGTCTATGTTTTCATGATCGTTAATTGATTCTCTAAGATGAAAATTTTGGGACCCTACAAGAAGAACATCATAGTCGAGGTCATCCCCAAGATCTTCTTCACACATGTTTGGGTTCATTTTGGGCTACCAAAAACTATTATCTCCGATTGAGACAATAGGTTCCTGAGAAACTTTTGGTCCAACCTATGGTGGATGATGGACACCAAGTTGACCAAATAGACTTCCTTCCACCTATAGACTGATGGATAAACAAAGGTACTCAATAGGATGATTGTCCATATCCTGCGAATGTATAATTACAAACATCCACTCACATGGGATGAAAGCATTATTTATGTTCAACATAGCTACAACATAGCCCTCCACATCTCTATTGGCCACAACCCTTTTCAGGTGTGCTTGGGGTTCCAACCATTGGCCCCCACTGACGTAGATTTTCCCATTGCAGATGCACAGGAAGAGTCCTCCCATGCTCAGACATAGGTTGATCGAGAAGCCAAATTTATCGAGGGAATCCAACACATCCAAAAACAAGTTCATCATATTGTGAAAAAATCCAATGCCAAGTACAAGCAACACCATGATCAACATCAGGTACCTCACAAATTTCAGGTGGGAGATAAGGTCTGGTTTCACTTGCAGAAGTAGTGCCTCACAGGACCCCATCAGAAGTTCTTACCACTCCAATACAAGCCTTACACCATCACCAAGGCTATGAGTGAGAATGATTTTGAATCAAGTATTCCTCCTTTCCTTGGATTTCACCTGGTATTTAATGTGGAACTGCTTCGACCATATTTTCCACCTCTCCTGGACACTTTGGATGTGGTCGAACAATTGGACCCTATATAACTTAATCCTTCCTGCATCAAATAGGATAAAATTTATCAGATCATGGACACCAAGACAAAGGACACCCACCAACAGACTATCAAACACTATCAGGTCATGAAAGCAAGGCAGTTTATTCATCAAAGCAAGTGGCTCACCAGGAGTCAGGTTCAACAGAAGTTTCCTCATATGATGCAGGCAATTGATGCAATGGATACCATATCTTCCTAAGAGAAGAGGAATGATCCAAGGGATATCGATGGCCACCTACCTATTGTATCGGGTCAAAGACCAATTTTCATTTTGGCAGTTTTTTTCCTAGTTTTCAGGTCCTAAACTTTTGAGGCCATTTTGAGGCCCTAGACAATGTTTTTTGGCCCCCCCATAGTCACACTCTAGGATATATCCATAGTGTTATGAAAAAATGCATACTCCTCAGATAGTTGTTTCCAACAAGCTATCATGCGCCTAAAATTGAGATCGTATGCAAAAGTTATGACCCCAGGAAGTTGATGTACCAACTTACTCCATCGGGGCCCACATGACTTTTGAAGCTTCATCTCCTAGGGTTAGGTTTTTGGATGTTTAGGGTTTTCTCATTTATTATTTATGTTAAAAGGACTTTGAATCCTCATTGTAACCATATTCTTGCGAATGAGCGTAGCCAACACATCTCTTCTCAGAGATAAGCTACCACCATTCTATCTAGCTTGTGTGTTTTTGCATTTTACAGTCTTTTGTATTTCGAACAATCATTAATAGAATATGATATTTATTGTATTATTGTGTTCCTTGTCATATATTTGTGTAATTATTTGTTATATCTCTCCATTCATAGCGTTCCTAAAATAATCTGGATCAGTGGTATCAGAGCAGTCTTCTCCTTGTCGTCCTTAGTGCATGTCCCCGATGAGGTCAAGGTATAGAGAGTTTGGTCTCAAGCTTGTATCTCTTGAGGACAATCACTCTCGCACACCAAGGAGACCTTCCATTGTGAAAGAAAATAAGGACGACGGGACAAGATATCCTTTCAAATTGTTTCTCGAGGAATCCCTCTTGGTATAGAGGAAGGAGATGATGGATAATTTTTCCCAGATCCTTCGACGACTGTCAGAAACAACAGAGGCACCTTAAACAAACAATCACTTTAGAGGTGTGAAGCCATTCAAAGTAAAAATAAACTTTTATATTCCTTTATTTGAAGGCCATATAGATGTCGACGCTTTGGAAAAATGGTTAAATCTCCTAGAGGGTTATTTCTCTTTCCACAATTTTTCCAACAGTGAAAATATCACCTTCGCACTCCTTAAGGTCCTTACCCATTCAGATATTGGTGGGAGACTACTGTGAGAAACATGTCAAGGATGAATATGGAATTTTTGGGCCAGGACCCACTTGGTTAGCTTTTGTTGATCCCCTCAAGGAACAATATTACCCTATTGGAAGTTATGATGACCAATACATGAGATGGATCACACTACACCAAGAGAGGGGCCAAACCATGTCATAGTTCACAAATACTTTCCATACCTTGCGCACCAAGTTGGGTATCAAAGAATCCAAGCGACATCTGGTCCTAAAATACTGTGGGGTTTTGCACATGTACATCTAAACCGAAATGGAGTTTTTGGACATCTCGTTACTGGGAGCCTCTTATCGATATGTTGTCAAAGTCGAGCAAAAATTCAAGCAACAAAACAAGAGGGAGTTTGGGTCTACAAATCCATAATAGCCAAAGTATGGTAAGGGTGTCCCTAACCCCCAGGTCAAAGGGTAGAGCAAGGATGGCCAACCTGAGCCACCAACAAATAAGGGTAATGGGAAGTCGAAGGACACTGGAAAATGGTGCGAGGTCCACAAAATCCCTTGGCACAATATTGAAGAATGTCGCTCCAAACAGTCATTGTTGGCTGAGACAAAATCCCCAGGGTCAGATGCTAACTCAGACTCGAATTATGATCCATAAAAGGGAATACATATCATATATGCAGAACCTAGTATTACCATCACTACCACAAAAGTCCAGTCAGAGGAACTGGAGGAGCCTGAAGAAGGGGAGCATCTTTTCCACTCATAGATGTGGGTGAAGGGAACCCCACTAAATTTCATTGTTGATAGAAGTATCCAGAAGAAATTGATCTTAGCATAAGTAATCAATATGTTGAACTTGACAACAACACAACATCCTCAGCCATACACCATCAGTTGGATCTGCCAAGGACAAGACATCTGTGTCAGCCAACAATGTCACCTGCACTATGACATCAAACCCTTCAATGACGAGGTATTGTGTGATGTTTCCCCACTTGAGGTTTGTGATGTTTTTCTAGGAAAACCATGTATGTGGAAGCGTCATGTTGTTTATGAATCTAGGCCCCATAGTGTCATTATTACTTTGGGAGATCAACTCTATAGGGTACCGGAGGCAGTCCCAAATACTGCAGTCTCTTTTATCTCTGAAAAGTAGTGCAGAAAGGTGGTTTCTCAGTCTGGGAGATTTTTCCTCTGTATGATTCGATCGAAAGGTGAAAAGAAGGTCATTGCAACTTCCTAAACCTCTACACAGAGTCTCTTTTCCCAGAAGCAATAGGTGGATAGAATAGTCGAGGAGTACAAAGAAATTTGCCTCTCCTACTGGGGAGTTTGTGCACTTTCAAGTAAAGCACTCAATGTATATGACACCCAATGCTCCTCTGCCTAACGGTCCTATATACATGCATTTTGTTATGGATAATGAAGAATTCAAATGCCAGATTCAAGAGATAATTCTTAAGGGACACATCAAACCAAGATCCTCACCTTGCAGAAGCCCAATTGTTCTAGTACAAAAGAAGGATAGGGCATACAAAATTTGTATTGATTACAGAGCCCTAAGAAAGATCACAGTTAGGAACCGGTACACAATTTCCCAGATTGATGATCTTCCCAATCAGCTCAAGGGAGCCAATTTTTTCAGTAAAATTGATCTGAATTCAAGTTACCACCAGGTGTCAATTGAGCAAACTGATGTGTGGAAGACAACCTTCAAGTCCAAAGAAGGCCTCTTTGAGTGGTTGGTCATGCCTTTCGGCTTGACTAATTCCTGGTCCACATTCATGTAGATGATTGATGATATATTACATCCATTCACAAACTCCTCTGTGGTTGTATATTTGGATGACATACTCATCTTCAACAAAACTTGGGAGGAGCATTTGGAGCATATTCAACAAGTATTGGGCACCCTATGACAAAAAAAGTTATATTCCAATTTGGAGAAGTGTTCCTTCGGCATACCGAGAATACAATATTTGGGATACATTATGGATGAGTAGGGTGTACATGTGGATACAACAAAGATCCAAGTCATCCACGATTGGTCGGACCCAAAGACAATGAGCGAACTCCACAACTTCTTGTGCAATGCTAACTTGTACCAGTGGTTTGTATCGGGGTTCTCTCATATTGCTTGGGCCCTAAGCCAAGAGACCAAGGGTGGCACAAAGGACAAGTTTGTGTGGTCCGTGCCCCAACAAAAAGCATTCGAGGATTTGAAATATCACCTCTCCTCAACACCAGTCCTCGTTCTTCCAGACTTGCAATGACCATTTGAGATTGAGACAGATGCTTCAAATTATGGTATCGGTGCAGTCCTCACTCAGCATGGACATCCGATATACTATCACAATGAAACTCTATTTGATGGTGTTCGAAGATACCCCACCTACGACAAAGAGATGTACTCCATTTTGCAGGAAATTCGACAGTAGAAGCATTACATTTTGGGGAAGGATAGGATCTTCCACACTGATCACAGGCCTCTGCAATTCATGTAGACACAAATAAAATTACAAAATGACTGCCATCAAAAGTGGGCCACATACTTGCAACAATTCCACTTGAATATCAAGTACAAGAAAGGTAGCACCAACCATGTCGCATATTGCCTCATTCAACCCTCGATAGAAACGCTCACCAAAGTTCTCAACTCCTGTGGACATTAGACATATGGATGGCCACAATTATACAATAATGACATTGACTTTTCTACTGCCTATCAGACATTGAGCACAGGCAAAACAGTTCCCAAATTTCATCTTCAGGATGGATGATTATGCCATTTGATCCACCTCAGTGTTTCTTCAAGCGAGCGTGCGAAGTTGATCTGGGAAGCTCATTACAACCAAGCAACATGACATTTTGGTGTAGAAATGACAATGGAAGTACTGCAAAAGCATTTTTGTTGGCCAAATCATTGACAAGATGTTCACAAGTACATCAGATCCTGCACCGCTTGCGCCATTGCCAAGCCCACCATCAAGACATAGGGGCTATACACCCCTCTGCCTACTCTGGATATGCCTTGGGATTTCATCTCCATGGAATACATGTTCATTCTTCCTTCAACCAAGAATGGGAATGATTGTGTCATCGTGTTCATTGATCGATTCTCTAAGATGGAAATTTTGGCACCTTGGAAGAAGAGTATCATAGCCGAGGCCATCACCAAGCTCTTATTATCACATGTTTGGGTTCATTTTGGGCTACAAAAAACTATTATCTCCGATCGATACAATAGGTTCCCGAGCACCTTTTGGTCTAGCCTATGGTCGATGATGGACACCAATCTAACCAAATCGACTGCCTTCCGCCCATAGACTGATAGACAAGTAAAGGTAGTTAATAGGATGATTGTCCATATCTTGCGAATGTATAATTCAAAACATCCATGCATATGGGATGGAATCCGTCCTTATGTTCAACATGTCTACAACATATCCCTCCACATATCTATTGGCCACATCCCTTTTTAGGTGTGCTTGGGGTTCCAACCATTGGCCCCCATTGATGTAGCTCTGCCCATTGCAGTTGCACAAAAAGAGTCCTCCCATGCTCAGGCAGAGGCTGATCATGAAGCCAAATTTGTTGAGCGAATCCAACACATCCAATAACAAATTCATCATAATGTGCAAAAATCCAATGCTAAATACAAACAATGCCACGATCAACATCGGGTACTGCACAAATTTAAGGTGGGAGACAATGTCTGGTTGCATTTGCAGAAAGAGCGTCTCACAATCCCCCATAAAAAAATGTTCCCACTTCGATACGGGCCTTACACCATCAACAAGGCTATGGGTGAGATTGCTTTTGAATTAAGTATTCCTCCTTTCCTTGGATTGCACCCGGTATTTAATGTTGAACTGCTCCGACCATATTTTCCACCTCTCCTGGAAAATTCAGATGAGGCCAAGCAGTTGAACCTACAAAATTCAATTCTTCCTACATCGAACATGCAATCATTTATTGGATCATGGACACCAAGATAAATGACACCCGCCAACAAACTATCAAACTCTATTGGGTCGTCAAAGTAGGGCAATTTCTTCATTAGGGAAAGTGGCTCACCAAGAGTCAGGTTCAACAGAAGTTTCCTCATCTGATGCAGGCACTTGACACAATGGATACCATTTATTCCCGAGGGGGGAGGAATTATTCAGCTGGATATCGGTGTCCACCCACCTATTCCACTGGCTCAAAGACCAATTTCCATTTTGGCAATTTTTTTTCTTAATTTTCAGGTCCTAAACTTCTGAGGCCATTTTGAGACCCTAAACAATGTTTTTTGGGCCCACCACAGTCACACTAAAGGCTTTAGCCCGAGTGTGAAGACAACATGTGTATTCCTTGGATAGTTCTTTTCAACGAGCTATCATGCGCCTAAAACATAGATCGTATGCAAAAGTTACGATCCTGAGAAGTTGATGTACCAACTTACCCGATTGGGGCCCACATGACTTTTGGCGCTTCATCTCCTAGGGTTAGTTTTTTGGATGTTTAGGGTTTTCTCATTTATGTTTTATCTTAAGAATGCCTTTGGAGCCTCATTGTAACCAAATTCTTGCGAATGAGTGTAGCCGACACATCTCTTCTCAGAAATAAGCTACCACCATTCTAGCTAGCTTGTGTGTTTTTGCATTTTACAATCTTTTGTATTTCAAACAGTCATTAATAGAATCCAAGCTTTACCGTATTACTATGTTCCTTGCCGTATCTCTATGTAATTCTTTGTTATATCTTTTTTATATCTCTACCTTCACATTGTTCATAAAATAATCTAGATCATTAGGCGAGTCAATAGATGGCATGGAATCCCTAGCGATGGTGAATATACCAGATTTAAATGTCCCAGTTGTGCCTATCGAGGACATGGACAAAGTTAAGATACACATCATTTTTTGAGTAGGTTATGCTTTTTAGTTTGTATAAACGATATCTTTTATTGAATATACACAGTTTAGAATAGTAGCAGTTCTGAATATTGGATATGGCATAATAAAAGAAATGGATTTTTGATTTAATGGCTTTGCAGAAGATATAATTTTTCCATGACATCTGGATCACATTTTATAGTAAGTGGTTTCGACCACGCCTTTTTACTTAATAAAATTCACCCGATTCTATGAAAATGAAATTTATTTATATTAAAAGTTAAATAATATTATATTAAAAATGAAAAAGATTAAAGTTTTTCATATACCATGTTTGTTTTTATTTTTAAATCTTCTAACATATTAAAACTTATCACTAGATTTATTCTTGTATATTTTTTCCCTATTATTTTAATTTTAACCTATTATTTTATTGTACTTTGTTAAGAGTAATCACAAGAAAGTGTTCTTTTGGTTAATAATGTGGTTTTCTTTGTTAAGAGCAATTAACAAAAAGTGTCACTTAGATTAATAACTTAGATTAATAGGTAGAAAATTTGAATTTATTTTAATGATTGGAAATAATTATTTATACTATTTAATTTGATGATTGAAATTTATGCGGTGAGAGTTTTTTCACAATATTTATAGTATTGTTTGTACACCAAATTGATGTATGAGATCTTCTTCACTCAACGATTTTATTGGTAAAGTCTACGGAGGTATACATACTCTACCCCCCTCTAGATTTGAACTTGTGACTTCTTAGGAGGAAACACATGTTCTTAACCATTATGCCCACTCATGTTGTATAGTCTATTTTTAAGATCACGGCCCAAGAAAGACACCAAATTGGTGTATAAGACCACTTTCGCCTAGCGATTTTACTGATAAAATCTATAGAGGTATATATACCCTACTCCATCTGGATTTGAACTTGTGACCTCTTAAGAGGAAAAACATGTTCTTAACCATTAGTGCCACTCAAATATATATTACCACTTATTAATATTATTTATTTTTTTTGGATTTATAATAATGTTTAAAAATAATTATTTGTAATGCTCAATTTATTTTAGTTTTTATTGTGTGTTAAAAAAGATTATGTCTCATGGAAATTTTAGACTTACATTAAATTTTAGACTTACATTAATGTTTAGAAAAAATTATTTGTAGTACTCAATTTATCTTAATTTTAAAGTAATAATTCAATACAATTTTAGTTTTGTATTAATATTGCAAAACAAT
>JASDQU010374210.1:13428-24823 GCA_032191745.1 Picea mariana | reverse complement strand
TCCATGTCATGATAGAAGATCTCTGATCTTTGGCCTTCCATATACTGGAAACATTCCGACTCGGCCCTTCAGTTTCATTTTGGAGGCTATAAGAGCACAATTTTGAGCTATGGAAAAGGGAGGAGAAAGCATTCAACTTTGAGAGAAAAGTTACTCTGGAGAAATTACTTCATATTGAGTCTGCATCCCTCTGTCCCTCAAGTTTGAACACAATGTTTAGCCCCAAAGCTCTTTCCTTATTGTCAAGAGGACCTCATTACCTCTTTTCTATGAGTTTGCCTTTGTTGGAGGATTGAAGTGGTGGAGACCAAGTTGGAAGGAACTTGGTTTCTTGGTTTCAAACCGTGCCGACACGAAAGTCTGTAATGTTGATACTTTTGTTGATAAATTATTAATAGAAATACTCCTTTCTCGTCCTATCGATATCTTGCAAATATATGATTATTATCCATGGGCATGTTTGTAATGTTTATTAATGGATTGTGCTATCTGATGTTCTAACTCATTTTATATATTGTCACTATATACTTGCATCGCTTGTTTGTTGAGAAATTCTTGCAGGTGTAAAGCTTTGGGTCAAAGTGCTCAACGGTGGAACGATATCAAACGATTGGATCAAGGTAGGCTTCTTCCTCATATTGCACATTAGTTTGTATAGCACATGTTGGAATTGAGTTGATTTCTACAGTCATACCTGTCTATTGTGGTTTACCCTTGACCATAGAGAGTTTTCCCTTGTAACGGAAATGGCGAATCCACTGGGGATAGATCTTCCTTCTAAGGGTTGAAGTATTTTTTCTTCTTACATTGCTCGTTTTCCTTTGTGTTTCTTGTCGTTTCACTACTAGATAGATTATGTTCACTCTGGGTCTGAGTTTTCAACCTTTTACCCTTTTCTGGCCTTGTTTCAAAGCATATACGCACTTTTTGCCTTGACAATCACGTATACATGCTTGTTGTCTCATTGGAAGATGTGTATATACATTATGTTCTCCTGAACAGTCGCATATACCAAATCCCCTTGCTTCCTTGCTTGGTTTAGTGATTGCTAGGTAGGATTTGAGGATTATTGAGCCTTCTTAGGTCTCTATAGTGCTTGTTGAGATTATCTGGGATGACAGTAAACCTATTTGGAGTTGAATTTTTGGGCGGAGTCATTCTCTTTGTTTTCTATTTGTAATTTATCCTTGGTTTCTGGGCTATTTGATTGGCTATTTGGTATTCTAATTGAGTTATTGTTTTTATACACAATAGAATTTATATATCAGGTTTCTTATCAGTCCATGCATTTTCTTTTTTTAGTACATTGAAAATACAAAAAAAATAGGCATTTTTCATTGGTTGGAATTTTTGTCTTTGAATCTTCATCATTAGCTTAGGATATTTAGTGAAATATTGCATTTTACTTCTGAATTGTAGAGTTGGAATTGAAGACTTGTTGGAAGCCATATTAATCTCTATCTTTTTCTTTACAAGCTGCCTACACAAGGTTTTTGAACCCTCATTACTCGTCGCAACTTTTTAAACAACACCATTATCTTTCACTTTTTCATACCTACTTTTCGTTTTCGTTTTCACGACCGCAAGCGTGAAAACCCACAGTTGGAATTCATGTCGATTACATCAAAATGATCATTCGATTTATCATGAACCTACCTGTTTATATGGTTATAACTCTTTGACCTCAAACACACCACTGGTCATATATTTATCAAAACACCAAACATTTATGATTTTGATTATTTTTAATATGGTGTTGATTTACAAAATCTTTGACGCAGTGGTTTGATTGAACACATTGATTTTTGGGTCAAATCGTGGTTATGCGATAATTCATTTGACATGTTGATTAAAATTCTTTTGGATATGCAATGTTGTGATTTGAATGTACCATTACACCAAGGCGTCGTTCCAAGTATAGACCGACATGATATTCTTGCATGGTCCCAATTTACTCCACCATCCTCGCACGCATAGCATTAACGCTCTGCCCTTGCATTTCAGGTTGCCTTTGCGTTGTGTTGGGGAAGCTTCAGGACAATGGTTCTGTGTCAAACCCTATCGCCGAATACCCTATTGATTTTGTGCTATTAGCTATGGCTCCTGTAGCGCGAATCGAACCCAACGGTGTCCAAACTTTATTGTTGTTTGATAACACCCGAGAGGACCTAGAGAGGAATGGTTGGCGGGTCTTTGTTGAGAAGTTCGAGGGTTTCAACCTAGCAGTTGCTCAACATTTCGCGCTAATGTTCAATGGGTACAGAGCCAAAATTGGGGACGTCTAGCTCGAAGTGAATGAAGATTTCATTAGCTCAGCCACTGGTCTGCCAACCGAGGGACAAAAATGGTTTAAAAATTCAAAGGTTGACGAAGTACCCTGGCCACTGCTGTTTACCTCAAGGAAGATTAACAGTTGTGACAAAGGTATGCCCGTTACAACTCTTAAATCTAGATGGCACGATTTGTTGGCTATTATCAAGCAGTTTGTTACATGTGAGGGTAGATACGGTCTAGTTTTCCAATACCACCTGCGGCTATTCATGAGTTTCATAGATTTTCCCTTAAATATGTTGTATTTTCTCCTTCGGAGTTTATATAAAATGTCTAAGCGCTTCAAAAGGGAGAAAGTCGACTCCAGCCTCTTCCACCGTTGTTTAATTAAAATTATTATAGTTCATCAGTTGAAGTTGAATGGAGATTGTTGGGACGCGTTCTTGTTAAGGAATGGCTTTGCCAGTCCTGAAATAGGACAAGTTGACAAATCCATTGTTACAGAAACCCTTGTCGGGCCTGCCATTCCCCCTCCTATGCTCTTGCCCTCTATTGAACCCTCAACCTACCCGAATGCTACCCAACCCGACACCCTGCTTGACTCATGTCAAAAATATGGTGGTAAGCCTGTTAAAAGGTCTGCAAAGAAAAAGGGTAAAAGAAACAGTGATATCAATTGCAAGGGTAAAAAGGCCACGCGTTGGGTTTCACGGTGTGCTCGTAATAAACCTAAAGAAAACACAGACCAAAAACCAATTCTGTTAAGTGAAGATTCTGATTCTGAAATCGAACGGTTTCTAACCGAAGAGTATCCATACTCACACAGACTTTGCTCTGTTAATCCCTATGACTATGTGACGAACCTCCCACCGTGTCTTAGAGACAACCCCAACTTCCCTGGGATTAAACTCGATAGAGAACCTACTAGTCAATTAAGAAGTTCCTCACCTATAAATACACGGCCTGATCAACCACAGTGCAACGAATGTAAGTCGTGGATCGACTGATATTATATAGGCGTTCCTTTTCTCCAATCTCAGATCAGGTCCTTGGAGGACTGAGTGAATGTGCTAAATAAGGAAAACGACAGATTGCAAGCTAATGATAAAAGACAGAAGACCACAGGATCTGTTGTCTTTAAAAATGTAGAGGCGGCCACTGCCATTGTCAATTCAAAAATAGCTTGATCAAAATGAATCCCTGAATTCGAGGTATGGTATTTTAAGAGTGATTTTAAAATGATTTTGTTTGTGTTTTGAATTAGCATACAGGATTTGTTTGCTCAATTTGCATCTATTTCTGTTTTGATTCAATTGATAAAACATGATTCTGTTTATAATAATAACTAGCTATAGAATCGTGAGATTCTGTAGCTAGTTATTAAAATTTGATTTTTTTTTATTTTACAACTAAAATGCAATCCGAAATCATGTATTCTTGTGCATTTACAGGTACATACAAATTTTAAAGGAGATTGGATCGCTAGTGGCATCTCTGAACATTCTATTTCTTTACATGGTTTTAGATTAGGATGTTAGTTTTGGATAACAATGGGAATTTGGGAGATTGTATTCCCCATAATTTTTGCAACAACTTTGATAATTTCCACAAGGACTGTTTTGATCATGTGGCCTTTATAAATGTATTATTTTGTAAACAAAGACCATCGCTGCCTGGGAGTAGAAACTATGGATTGGTGATTATTTAGACTTGAATGAAAGTGGATATTTGCACGGCTTTAGCTTCAATATATTATATTTTTGTTCAAGTTTTTGCTCATTTCGATTTGTAATCAAATTTTGACTACTTTAGATATCATAATTTGTTACAGGTTGATGTGATGGGATTTAAATAGTGTCCATATTTTATGTCTCTCATTTTATATACAACAATTAATCTGTTTACATTTGATGATTAGAAGGTTGATCTTCTTTATTCAATGAACAATTATATACAAATTGTCATACTCAGAGTTATCTTAATATGATCATTTGTCAAATGATAAATTGTTTTCGCTACATATCTTACTTTTTATGTCATTAGAATTCAAAGCATTGTTGCTTCGTGTTTACGTGAAGTATTGGAAAATCTGGTGCGGGTTGGCCTCATCAAACAACAAACGTAGATGCTACGCACAGGACACATAAGATATGTGATTACAGGTTAGTTTGCTAGTAGCATTCTATTAGTTTACTTAATGTAAGAATTTTCTGTAGTTTAGATACACTCTATAGATTGTTATTTTTATTTCGCAACTAGATACTTGTCATTTCATTTCTAGTTTATAAAAGTTATATAAAAAAATAAAAAACACTGAGTAATAGCTTTGCTGTCAATTCATAATGATTTTCGTAGATTTCGATCAAAATTTGCATTTTGTGAATACTGTACTTAAAATAGAAATATAAATATATCGATACACTGTACATTTAATAAGTAGAACTACTATTCTATTAGTTGGTAAACTGTGAATATATCTTAGGTTGTATATAGTTTTCAGCAGTTGTTTTTCATTTAGTTAGTTTCTTTAGTTTTTGTCTTTTCACTTCCGTAGGACTTAGATTGGCTAACGGAGCCGCTAAACCCGTCGGAGTGGATTAATCCAAATGGCTTGGGTTATTTATACAACACTGGACCGGATTCACTCCTCCAGTTGACGAGTGGTCAATTTTACCCGTCAACAAGACTGCACTGTTTTTATTTATCATATCATTCATTGAAAAGTTAAAGATATGATTTGCATTATATCCATATTTATTTTCTTGCAGAGTCATAACACCATGAGTTTCACTTCCATACCTTTTTGAGTAACCACAGCCAATAAAATTTATGCTTTAAACTAAAATTGATTAGTCACGATTTTATTTTTTAGGGTGCACAAACTAGCCTAGGATTTAGTGCCTTTGAATAGGATTTTGTGAGTAAAATTTTCCAAGGAAATTAAATCAACTTATGTGTCTGAGACAGGGAGTTGAGAAATCCATTGTATAATTGGTAATATCAGGAGGCTCCCCTAACACTGGAGTTAAGCACGAGGTCACGTGAAGTTTTTTGAAGGGATAACCCCTGGAGGTTTCTCATAGGTTACTTGCAGGGGTTATTCTGCTTGTATCCTGAGACAGATAAGGGTTGAAAAACACACAACCTTTATGGAAGATTACCTCTTCGGGGGGATCTGACCGACTAGTTGTTAAGCCTATGAGGGCCCTTATAATTGATTTTGTTACCTCCAAACTTTAGCAGGGAGTCTTAGGTCCCTCCTGGATGAGGCATACCTTCTTTGGCGAGGGAGGCCACTCAACCACTTTAGCCTGTTTGCATGCATATTGGCCGTTTGAATTTTTGGCATGCTCTTTGATTACTAGTTGGCCTTAGTAGTCTATACTGAGTCTCCATTATCATGGATAGTGGAGTTCCTTTTTCTCCCTCATTTACTACTACCCCCCCCATGATGTCCACTCATTTCATGGGGATGGATCCTTCCACTTCGCATTATGGTATGAAAAATTATAATACTCAGTCAACGCCTTGGGTCTCTAATCATTTTTCTCATGGTATGCCTAATATGTATTCACACTTGCCATCCTTTGTCTTGCCTCCTTATGCGAATACAAGTTTTGGGTTTGGGTGCATGATGCCTCCTTCTTATCTCTCTTTGTTTGTTAGGAGTCATACCCTTCAAACACCTCTTACGATAGGAGTTTGGAATCTTCCTTCCTATGAATCCACTATGCAAGATGTAAGTGCCCAATTAAGCAATCATTCTACTATTTACACTCCATCCACTTATCCTTCTTCCGCTATGTCTGTTCCTATGAACACTTTTCCCATGGAGGACCTATGTCTTCCCTCTGGTGTTTCATCCGGGGGGAATTATTTTTATAGTATGGGAAACCCCCCTCATGAAGTTCCTTCATCTGGGGGAAACATATATCCTCACATGTGTAACCCTTGTCATGTCGCTTTCTCTTCGCAAGCGGATTCCTCAGTGTCGATGCCCTTACAATCCTTTATGAATCAGTATGGAGGAGGATACTATCCTGTTGGACAGGGACATGGTGTAAACCAGGATTCTTCCTGGCCTGCAATTTCTCAAAACCAATCTTTCCTTGGACCTTGGTCTTAAATGTCGCAATTCACAATCGCCACAAATCCAGTCACTTTGTGTCATGCTGGAATTATATCACCAACCGCTACTATTCATGTTGGAGATTGGTTGACAACCTATGCAAATCATGTTGAAGACCTGCAACCAGCCGTTGTAAGTCATGTTGGGGGCACAAGTCCAGTCACTACGTGTCATACTGACATTATATCACCAACCTCTGCTAGTCATGTTGGATATTGGTTGACAACCTCTGCGAGTCATGTTGAAGACCTGCAACCAGCCGCTACAAGTCATGTTGGGGGAACATGTCTGGTCACTACTAGTCACACTACACATCCATTACCAACCTCTACTAGTCATGTTGGGGATCCATCGCCCACCTCTGCTAGTCATGTTGTGGATGCATCACCAACCTCTCCTAGTCATGTTGGGGATTCATCACCAACCTCTTCATGTCATGTTGGAGATTTGATACTAGCCTCTACAAGTCATGCTGGGAGCATGTCACCAACCACTGTAAGCCATGTTGGGGGAATTCATATGATTGAGAAGCCTATATGTCTTAGACATAAGCCTAGATTTCTTTGTATGACTTGTGAAGGAAGTCACCCTACTCATTTGTGTCCTTTTACTACTGGGATACCAAAAGCATGGAGCTCACCTAAGGGCCCTTCGAGTTCTGAGGAATCTATGGTTTCACATCACTCTGTTCCTTCTTTGGTTGATACAACAGTCATGCCGATGCAATCTTTGGATGACCCCCCTTTTCATTTAGGGGTTGATGCATCCTTTAATCTTGTTGTCTCACATCCTGTTCAATCCATGATCGTGTCGATGTAATCTTCGATTGACACCTCTCCTATGTTCGGGGGTGATGCATCTATTGACCTTGTTGTCTCACATTTTTTTCAACCAACAGTCGTGTCGATGCAATATTCGAATGACAACACTCCTGTTTTTTGGGGTGATGCACCTCTTGACCTTGTTGTCTCGCATCCTTTTCAACCAATGGTTGAGGAAGTGGTCGTATCGATGCAATCTTCGATCAACCCCACTCTTCTCTTGGAGAGTGACAAGTCTAAGTAAGCAGTCACACCAATGAAATTGTTGGTCAATCCTCTGGTTTTTCTTCTATACCTTCTATGCCATATCCTTAGCATTTCTAGTACTTCACCTTCTGAACAAGAGAGAGTTTTACTCTTCTCGAGAGTTAGTTTCTTTAGTTTTTGTATTTTCACTTCTGTAGGACTTAGATCGGTTAACGGAGTCACTAAACCCGTCGGAGTGGATTAATCCAAATGGCTTGGGTTATTTAGACAACCCCGGACCAGATTCACTCCTCCAGTTGATGAGCAGTCAATTTCGCCCATCAATAAATGGCGCTAGAAGGATGGCCTGAAAATTATTAATGGCACGAGGCGGTCGTAAGACTCCTCCACCACCTACCCGCTCACCTATAGTGACAATAAGTCATTCAAATGACAACATTGTCCCTCAAACAACAACCACATAAAACGATGATCTACGGATCACAGTCGAACCAATAAATCCAAATCCTATAGGTGGTGATGTACAAGAGATTGTCCGCCAATCTCTCATAAGAACACATAGTTCCTTCGCCCATTTAAGACAACCAAACCGACCTTTGGACCAACCATTATATTTCTTTGATATCAAAGAAAAACTCGGAGGCACTAACCTCACTTTAAACCCTATAGATCCAATCCTCACTCCTGTAGCAGGAGTATCTGGAATACCACCCTCACCACCTCCTTCATCCCCTTCTTCTTCGGGAGAAGAATCCTTTGATGAAGGCGGTTCCTCATCTCAGCCTTCGACACCGCCCACACCAATGGCCAACCAGAACAATCCTGCCAAACCCTGGCTCAACCAAGATGTAGTAGCCGTACCCGGGCCTCAGCATCCCTTACCCAAACATCCAGAGAAGTGGCTCCCTAAATTTGACCCGGACTCTAAACAGATCACCGAAGATCACATCAAAAAGTTTATGTTAGCCATTATACTCCGTAATGTCGAGCACGAATACATAGTCTGTAGATTGTTCCCCTATACTTTCGAGGGAAATGCCTCTACCTGGTACTTTTCCCAACAACCCCATACCATCGTGTCATGGGAGAAGTTTGAATCATGTTTTCTTGAGAAGTTTGGAGACGACAAGTCCCCATAAGTTCTAGTCATGGAGCTTTCTAGTTTAAGAATGAACCCCAAAGAGAAAATCAAAGACTTTAACCAAAGATTCTTAACACTAAAGAACCGAATCCCTACGGATTCGATGCCTGCTGAGAATCTTATCATAGCATATTATACGAAAGCCTTACATCAAAGTATAGCCATTTGGGTAAAGAGATTTAAGAAATCCACGTTGTTAGAGGCCTTCGAAGAGGCCAGTCAGATTGAGAAAGACATCCTCATCTTAAAAGACACTACTAGGAACGAAATAGAGACTAGTTCATCTTCCAAAAAGAAAATTGAAATCCTCCCTAGACCTGCCCAAAACAAAATGCAACCTGAAAGCTCAGATCTAGAAAATTTACAAAAAGTCGTTCAAAAACTGTCAAATCAAGTTATAGATTTGAAAAGGACGACCGAAGAAGCTTCTTCGAGCAAAGGGCCTTACAAAGCCCCGTTTAGGAAGCCTTTTCCCACCAACTAACCTAATTCAAATACCGAAGGCTTAAATCTAGAAAGCCTGCAATTCGCTATTCAAACGATTCTAGAAGCCCAGGATAACTTGATGCCCCCTGAGATCCCTGAGGAAGTAGTTGAACAAGAGACAGTTGAAGAAGATGAATCTTCTCTGAACATTTTTGGACACTTCTCGGATAGCATTTTTCAAGCTAATTTCGAGACAGTACATCCCTACAATACTAGGAGTAAGACAACAAATAAGCCTTCTTCTGAAAACACTACGACTTTTCCCCCAAAACAGTCTAAAACAATTGAGACTAAACAGAATTATGCGAACCCAAGCTTAGATTATGATTTAGTTGAAGATATAAAAAATTTAAGGGCTAACATTTCAATTTATGAATTATTAAAATTCTCATTTCTGCTACAAAAAATGTTACAGAATATCACAGAGAACAGCAAAAACGACAATCCAAGGAGTAACAAAGTTTTTCAGAATAACCCAAAAGTTCCTCAGAAGGCCTCCACTAAGAATACTCCTGATCCACATGAGAAGAGATACATTCCTATAAATAATGTAACAAATGTAGATAAATTAGTTTTAGAGGCTGCGAGTAAAAAGCAACAAACTTCCATCATTAGTACTCGCAGAAATGTACCTCCATTTTTGCTAACTTTTGAAATCTTTAATAGGAATGTGCACAATTGTATGGTAGATTCAGGAGTGTCATCCAATGTAATTCCATGGTCTGTGTGTCAGAAGATTAATGTTGAAGTTCAACCATCCACCTTAAAGATCATCCAACTTGAACGAACTAGTGTGAAATTTATAGGCGAATTAAGGGATGTGCTTATACGATTATCGTCTAACCCCAAAGTTCATCAATTGATTGATATTATTGTTGTAGATATTCCAGAAGTTTATGGTTTGTTTTTAAGCAGAGACTGGTCAGAACAGCTACACAGCTATTTCGCGACATATTGGTCTCACTTGTGGCTGCCCGAGAATGGAAAGCCCAACAAAATCAAAGTAAATCGTGAACGTTACCTAAAGTTCACAGTGACATATTTAAATGATCCCAATGAACCATTTACACCTTCTGTCGATTCACCCGAAATACAAGGGATGGATACCTTTTTCGGTAATTTCATGGCCGAAACTTCCGCTATCACTAACCCAGAACAACAGTCTGAAATTGTGACATATATGCAACCAGCAGTTTCTACCCAATGGTCTCATGCACCCGACAAAAATCAAATATGGTCTCTTTAATTTGACGAGTCAAAATCCAAGGAAGGAGTTGGTGCGCGCTGCATGATTATTGATCCAGTAGGTAACAAAGCCCTGATTGCATGCAGGTTAGATTTTGAATGTACAAACAACGCAACAAAATATGAGGCTTTATTACAAGGCCTCGGGAAAGCATTAGATATGAATGTTCAAAATTTGACTGTCTTTGGCGATTCAGAAATCGTGGTTAGACGGGTAAAAAATTCTATCCACTGTTTATCTCCACATTTTAAAAGCTACCAATCTGAGGTATGGAATTTGATGAACAAGTTTTCTGCTTTTAACATAAATTCTATTCCTAGATTGAATAATTCGGAAGCTGACTTGTTAGCTAATGTAGCTTCGAAACTCTTTCCTGCAGAAGGCTTGTCCCTGAATGAATTCTCCGTCGAACTGTTGTTCAGGCCATCCGTCCCCGACAACATCACGAATTGGAGAGTCTTCGACGATGATCAACAAATTATTAGTTTCCTGCATGTGGAAGAAACTTTCCAAGGCGCAGTGATCGACGAATGCACTCATGACGAGAATCTTAGTGACTTCACGGTAATACCCGATCCGAGATCTCCTGAATCTTCATCAGACATGGTAAATTCTATCCCTAAATCTGTAGTTAGATTAGAAAAAATTTATGATCTTCAAGACAAATTCAAAAAATCGGTAAACTGTAAAACAAATAGTTCTTCTTTGACGTATGAAAAAGTAAACTTGGGAACTAAAGACAATCCCCAGTGCATTAATTTAGGGGTGGGGTGTTCTGAACAAGAGAAAGCGACGTTTATTAAATTTTTTAAGGAATTCAAAGATGTTTTTGCTTGGATGTATGATGACCTAAAAACCTTTGATCCTAACATCATACAACACGTCATTCCTATGAAAACCCAAACCTTGTCGTTTCAAAAAAAGTTAAGAAAAATGCACCCAAAACTCGAACCGATTGTCAAAAAAGAATTAAATAAACTTTTGAATGCTAAGATAATCTTCCCAGTTAGGCACACGCAATGGGTCTCTAATCTTGTCCCTGTCCGGAAGAAGAGTGGTGAAATTCGACTATGCGTCGATTTCTGAAATCTTAA
>JASDQU010374209.1:0-59159 GCA_032191745.1 Picea mariana | reverse complement strand
TAGTCATTAGAAAGCTAACACAATTCTTCACAAGTTTTGTTTTTACTGTAAAGTGAAATTCAAAATAAAAAAAATACTTTTATATGTCGGAAGTTGAATAACTTGTGAAAATACAGTTTTTTTTGTCATAAAACAAGCAAAAGTGTAACCCACCTTCATGATTTCACCCAACTAACATATATAAATCGTGAGGAGAGAGGTCATTTTGTTATTATTTTAGTACTTGCATTCCTTTTCTTAAATTATTTTTCGATTTGTGCATGGTTTCATGGAAAGATCCCACTATTGGTCACAAGGATGATTGATACAATCATTGCAATATTTTGAAAATGAACATTCTATTTCTTCTTATTTGGATTGCTCTCCTTCAAATATGTCATTTAGTTCTTATATGTTGTATGATGAATTCCATGATAAAACAAACATGGAGGTGAATATTAACATCTAGATTCAAAATCCTAAACTAAGATTTTAACAACATCTACTAAGAGATGGGAGAAGAGAGGCAAATGAAATGGTAGCAACAATAACAACAAGAAGAGGGAATTGGTGGGAGAAAGTGCATGTATTACAATCCACCATTTTTATATAATCCAAACTAAGATAACATGTATTGATCTTCCTATAGCATGTCACTTAGCTAGCACTGAAAATGCATTTGAGAGAGAATGAATGGATTGTGGACCATAGTAGACTTATAAAACTATAGTGGAGGTTGGTTTTTTATGATGTATTTAGATGAATTTTTTCCACAAAGATTTTTTTTTTAGTGTTATTTATATAAAACAACATACGAGTGTTATGAAATATAAAAAACTTTTTACTAAACTTTTGGTTTTATTTTATTGGAAGTTTGGATGGTCAAGAACACATGAACATTCATATTCACATGAATATTTCAAGCACATCATAATCACAATCATCTTCTCCTTTGCTAGATCTAGTGGATGATCTTAGTGATAAAATAAACTTTAAAACATTTTCCTTACCATATCTCAAGTGAACTACTTGATACAAAACATTTTTTGCGATGAACATGCTTGAGCAATTGATAGGGATTTTATGGGAACCCTCATAAAAGTTGATGAAAATTACTGAGAATATGTTTTATATATTGTATATTGATGGTCATTGATCCTTCCATGAACCCTCCTTTGATCGTTTTTTTAATGATAAATGTGGTCCCCCCTTATTATAACCTTATTGAGGCCTACATGTTATCCCTTTTCGTTGTCTTGCTAAGGATTATTTGTTGGGTCTATAAGTATGCAAAAGAAGGAATACCTTTATTTACTTTTCCTAGAAAAACTTAAACCAACATCATCAGATATGTGGTCTATGAAAGGAAAGTAAAATTATATCCCCATACATAATTTTATAGGTTGAATATTTATTAATGACATGGGTATATTTCCAAGAGTTTCAATTTGAAATTTTGATTAAGGACTCATCTCTACAAATAAATGTTGAGTGTGATTTATTTGTCATAGTTGTATCATTACAACTCTACACATGATTCCATGGTTGAACTTTTATGTGGTTACCTTATTGAACACCCTCATCTAGTTAAGGACCCTACATTCATCAACATTAAATAAACAAACACTGCAATAAATAAAACATGTGCTATGATATATATATATATATATATATATATATATATATATATATATTCAAAATCATCTCAATTATATATTTTTTACAAAACGACACATCGTGCCCAATATACAAAATGAAAACAAGTGCCCAAACATGGAAAAGTGACATATGGTTCCCTAGATACAAAATGGAACTTGATGGTCATTATTTGACCACTACCACCCTCACAACTATTGGGTCCATCCTAAAATTTGATATTTCTTCTCTTACTCAAAGCAACACCTCGATTGGTTTTGTGCCTAGGTGTGGTTCATTGCTCCGGAGGCTGGACAAAGAAACAACATTCTTATAAGTTTTTTTCCACAATGAATTAATAGAACTACAAAATGATACTTTGTAATTCAATCTAAGAAAACTCATCATAGATGATATTGACAATCACGAGGGACTTTCCATCCTTTGCGGCCCTAATATCTCAACGATACCACCTTGCAACAGTTACAAGGATCAAAGCACGAAATTTAAATAAAAATGCATAAAATAAATTCCATTCATGATACATAAAAAATCATCAACAAATAATATCACTGTGAATAACTTGGGAGACAGTGGAGAGTCATTAGCAGGTGGAGCACTCAGTTGTACAGCCTAATCCAATGCAACATCTATTGTGGTAGCCTCAATGCGTGGCACAATATGGTCTACAAAAGAGACAATTGGTGGGTTTCATATGGGTGCAACTACTTTTGATGCATCAAATGGAAAAGGTGGTGGGGTTGGAGGGTGTATGGATGCATTCCCTATGGATGGATCTGATGGAAAAGGTGGGGGGGGTGGGTGGTGTACAAGTTTAGCCACTGTGGATTAATGGAATGGTCAAGATAGTGGGGGTTGGAGGAAATAATCCCCCAAAAGTTGTATGAGGGATGGTAAAACCATAGGGGTGGAAAGAGGTATCCCAAGAGCCGAGGCAGGGTGGCCAAAGAGTGGATTGGACTACCCCTGTAGATGGGGAACACAATGGGTGGAATGTTGGTAGTGGTGGTGCATGAAAGAGTGGTGGTGTAGGTGAAAAGTAGTGGATGAAAAAAATTACATACACATTTATAATATTTTTATTAGTACAAAAATGTAAAATTCAACCAAAACAATGTAACATATTTCACATTTAAACAAGATTTAACTCAACACATGATACATGTGAAAGGGGTGGCTTGTCAATCCCAGGTGGACATGGCTCATCACCATATGCTACTGCAACCTGTAGAAACACAACAAGAATAGAACAGGACTTGGATATGACAAGGAAGTTACCTTTCATATTCCTGATTATTCCAGACCAATCAAGTTCCATAGTGTTGGATTCCTTCAAGAAGCTTCAACTTCACTTGTTCCAGTTCAGAATCAGAATGATAAGTGCCAACATTGTAATCGAGTTGGTCACAAGGAGAATCATTGTTTTGATATCCATCCATGCTAGCATTGTGGCAAGCATAACCATTCTTCAGATAGATGTTCAACACTGAAGAAACCTGCAAGATTGAAGATTCACTATGAGTGGATTGATCCTTGGAAATGGTCATCAACAACCAAGCGATTATATAAGTCTTACCGTCGAATTCAATCTCAAGTAAAGATCAATCTTGTAGCACATAACATTTTTTACCTCACATAAGTGGTCCCTTTATGGCATAGCTTTCGAGCATGGCCCTCACGGGATGAGATAACATGTGGTTTTTTCTGCATGCCCACTTTGTGTTGTACTCAAATGGAACAGGTATGGTACTCTCTTGAGCCTAGAAAGGGGGAGTACAGCGATGTAACTCTCATGCACCTTAAGGGGGGGAGTTCAAAATTCCAGTGAATATGGTTCATGAAACCACTTGTGGTCTCTCCTTTCAGCTGACAAAGGGGGGAATTGATTATGGAATTGAAGATGGTTGTCAGACAGAAAGTTTTGACAGCAACAAACATCAAGTATGCCAGATAGGCATGAAATTTTCCAAACGGGCAACTGCGGTCTGTAGATGATAGACTTTGACAGAATTATGGTTCAATAAGTTTAAGTTGAATCATACATAATTGGGATGTTTGATTTTGATTTTGAGAGCAACGATGTGGACATTTGGTTCACATAGATGGTCATTCGACCTAGCAGAGGACAAGAGGATCCTTCTGCATTGCAGCGTGAATCATACACATGATACATTGGGATGCTGTTGGACACCTAAAAGTGTCAAGATTGGTTACTGGTTATCCAAAAACCATCAGATACATGGTATCAATTGGTTAGTGGTCATCCCAAACCACAGATTCAGAGAGCACTTTCAGTGATACACTGATAGTAGAGTGGTGATACTACATGTTCACCAATTAGCAGAAGGCATCAGATTCTTCTAGCTAAAATACTTGGAAAAATGATCAAATTGTCAAGCAATCAGGAAATGTTCAGATATTGCAGTTGTTCACTTCCATATCTCATCTCTCTTCCAGTTCATTTCAAATGGACATGTTCAGTATCCAGATTGGCGGTTTTTCAAGCAGTTCTTCATTGAGGCTCAGCACAAGAGTTTCAGTATGAAAACATGGAATTGATACCAGTTTATGTATTATTGCTGGTATTATTGATTGGACTTGTGATTGAGGGGGGGATTGTTAGCCTATGGCTTACCTTTTCCAATCACTAAGTCTAAATTGTTACCTATATTTGTATTATTCATTTAGGATATTAGTATTATATCCTCAAGTGATGACTAATGAGTTAGTTAAGATTGTCTAGCCTAGTCATCATGCATGATTTTAGGATCTAGAGAAAATCTCTCTATGAGGTGGCACCACCCATTGTACTATAAATATGTAACATTGGAGTGAATAAAGATGTGTTGGCTATTATGCCTTTTCCGCCAAGTTGTTGTTCTTGTCTCTAATTTATTGTGTTTAATTTCTTCATAATCATCATTTTTTTTCCTATTTGGCCCAATGAAGAGATCGTGATATTGTTGGATTTACTTCACACACACCTATGATTTATTTTTCCTAAGGTTATTCCTTGTATATTAGTCATAATTAGTCATTATCCAGTCTCCTATATTTTGTGGGAGAATATTCCACCTGGAGAATATTCTCTTTCAGTTGACACTTCAATTTGACTAGTTGAGTTGAGTTTAGATGTTGCATTGGTTTTGTCACCATGCAACATAGGGATCATCACCAACTCACTACTCTTTGTTCAGTCACTTAACTAAAGACTAGTTGACTAGTTAACTCAACTAGGTGGAAGTTCACTCCCGTAACTGCCTGAGAGACTAGACTAGGTGCCAGTTTACTCTTGTAACTGTTGGTGTGTGTCCAGATCAATCTAGACCACCACTATGGCTCATTAGTTACTCATGTATCCTATATCTATTGTAAATTATTCACTCTTTGAGAGTGGAATACGGTTAATGAAAATTCTTCTATTCTTTCTATCTTGCTTCTTCTTTCTCAATTTCTCTCTGCAAATGTGTGTAGCATTTTCTAGCTAGATATATTCTGTGTAGGTTCAACACTTTTACATGGTATCAGAGCCAAGAGACTGCTAAGCAAAAGATACACCAAAATTGTTTTTGTAAGTACAAAAGATTGAAGACAACAAAAAGATAGATTATTCGTCAGAAATACTTCTCAAGCCTCATAACTATTTGGAATGGAACCCAAAAATTTTGCTTCATCTTAGATGCAAAGGCTTGTACCAAATAACCATGGAAACGGAAGTAGAGCCTGATTCTGTCAATGAGAAAAATGAGTTTCTCAATAGACAAGATATGGCCATAGGAAGTATCGGCATGTCTTTTTCTCCCGAACTTTTCCATCAAGTATATGGAGAATCACAAGGAAAAACTCCAAATGAATTATGGACCAGATTGGAGGTTCTATTTGGGAATAAAGAATATTGTGAGTATTTCATGCAGGAGGTCGAACAAATAGAGCCAAAAGAGAATCCATCTAAAGATAAAGCCTCTTATTCTGAAGAGTCTTCTACAAAAGTATTTGCAGAAAATTGTATTCCATTAATTGAAGATGATGTTTACTCCATTTAAGATTTGTTTTTTGAAATTCATGTAGAAGATATATGGCATGCATCTCAGAATTCACATGCATACACTTTTGCATGCACCATCCATGCATCTCAGGGGTCAAAAAGGGAGCCGCACACATCAGACGCCATTATGATATTATTTTAGCACTATTTGCTGAAACAAATTGGATATTTGAATTTCTCTCAGGAAAATATCAAATTTCAAAAAACAAAATCATTCGAAACGGAGTTCGGAAAGTGAATTTATGATCGTTTTAAAATCAACAAAATTTCAGCATTTTTCTAGAAACGGTCGCACGGTTTTCAAAATTTCATCCAAAACTTATTTGGATATTATTCATTACAAGAAGATAAAGTGGATATGTGTGGAAATATCAATGATGCATATACTTCATCAAATCCATGCAGACATCTACATCTTCAACAAAATCTTCAATGAGCACAAAATTGCACAATTGTGAGGTCTTCTTAGAGTGAAGGACATGGTTGCTTAGCAACTGTCTTTTATTCCTTATCATTTTTTATTTTATGTATTGTAATTTGAGGGGGGCTTTTACTCCCATGAGGTTTTCCCTTTTTCTACATTTAGTTCAATGTATCTTTTGTATTTGGGTACCTAACATGGCCTCGTAGCTGGGACCCATTCTTTATTTTCACCATAGTGATGCTCAGGGGGGGTGTTGGAGTTACTTCACACAAACCTAGGATTTATTTTTCCTAAGGTTATTCCTTGTTTATTATTCATAATTATTCATTATCCAGTCTCCTATATCTTAGGGGAGAATATTCCACCTAGAGAATATTCTCGTTCAGTTGACACTTCAATTTGACTAGTTGAGTTGAGTTTAGATGTTGCATTGGTTTTGTCACCAGGCAACATTGGGATCATCACCAACTCACTACTCTTTGTTCACTCAGTTAATTGAAGACTAGTTGACTAGTTAACTCATCTAGGTGGAAGTTCACTCCCGTAACTGCCTAAGAGACTAAACTAGGTGCCAGTTTACTCTTGTAACTATTGGTGTGTGTCTACATCAATCTAGACCACCACTATGGCTCATTAGTTACTCTTGTATCCTATATCTATTGTAAATTATTCACTCTTTGAGTGCGGAATATGGTTAATGAGAATTCTTCCATTCTTTCTATGTTGCTTCTTCTTTCTCAATTTCTCTCTGCAAATGTGTGTAGCATTTTCTAGCTATATCTATTATGTGTAGGTTCAACACATTTACAGATATATGGAGCATATAACGTCTGTTTGAGCCTGTTCAAGTTGTGTTGGGTTCATATCGACAAGGCCTACGTACATGTCTGTTTTGAAGCCATTCTGATAACTTTGATTTTTAGGCTTTTATGAGCCCCATTTGGCTCCTAGATCCAATTATAGATCATCCATTGACCTGGATTAGTCAAAAACCCTAATTCCTTAACCAGAATTAGAAAACCATTGGAAAAAACCATGTGTCGAAAAACCGCCAAAAATGGACACAGAAAACCACCAAAAAATGGACCAAATGTTTTTTCTCAGTGGATCCCAACCTCACAACCCTCCTAGTTGTGGGGTGAAAATCACCCCCCATACCCCCTTTACTCCCATATCAATGTACAATACATTGGATCAATTTTTTAAATAATATAACACATATTTGAAATCCTCCCACTTGTTGTTTTCTTTGCATACAGGGGGTTACAGGATTACATAGTCAACAATCTAGGGAATTAATACCCATAGGTCCTCTACACCAAGAGAAATTCTCAGTGTTGACAATTTTTTTTAATGAATATACAAAATTATCCAAAGTGTCCACCTCCATTAGCAACACCTTCTTGTCTTCAACCATGTCTCTCACAAAGTGATATTGAACATCAATATACTTTGTCTTTGAATGATAAGTTGATTTTTTCACCAAGAAGATTACACTTTGAATGTCACAATCTATCCTTATATCTTGATGTACCAAGACAATATCTAAACACAATATCTGTAGCCATATTTCTTCCTTTCTTACATGAGTGGCTACCATTTATTTATCTTTTGTAGTTGAGAGTGCCACTACAAATTGTCTTTTTCTCATCCAATTGATTTCTCCTCCAAACAAGTTAAACACATACCCACTTGTTGATCTTATGTGATCCAAATATCCAGCCCAATATGCATCCAAAAATTCATGAATGTACACTCTGTCCAATCCTATTCTTCCTTGGTAGCACAATCCATAACTAGTAGTGCTAAAAAAATACTTGAAAACCCCCTTTATTGTTGTTCAATGCTCTTTCCCTGGTTTTGACATATACCTGCTCAAAACTCCCACTACTTGGGCAATGATCAGTCTAGTACATACCATTACATACATCAAACCACCAATTTCACTTTCATATGGAACACAATACCTTTCATCTTCCTCTTCATCTATGTTTGAACACTGATCAACATATAACTTTACACCTATAGGAATAGGAACCCTAGTCGCTTTACATTCATGCATATTAAACCTATGCAATATTGTATCGACATATTTCCTCTAATTTAAAAGGAGTTTCCTATTTTCCCAATATATTTTAATTTACATTCCCAAAATGAAATTTGCAGCACCAATATCCTTCATGTCAAATTTAGAGAACAACTGAGTTTTTACATCCCAGATAATCTCTTTGTTGTTTCCTATCAACAACATATCATCCACATACAAGACCATGGTTGCTTAGAAACTGTCTTTTGTTCCTTATCATTTTTTATTTTATGAATTGTAATTTGAGGGGGGCTTTTTCTCCCATGAGGTTTTCCCTCTTTCCGCGTTTAGTTCAATGTATCTTTTGTATTTGGGTACCTAACATGGCCTCGTAGTTGGGACCCATTCTTTATTTTCACCATAGTGATGTTCAGGGGGGGTGTTGGAGTTACTTCAAAGACACCTAGGATTTATTTTTCCTAAGGTTATTCCTTGTTTATTAGTCATAATTAGTCATTATCCAGTCTCCTATATTTTAGGGGAGAATATTCCACCTAGACAATATTCTCTTTCAGTTGACACTTCAGTTTGACTAGTTGAGTTGAGTTTAGATGTTGCATTGGTTTTATCACCATGCAACATTGGGATCATCACCAACTCACTACTCTTTGTTCATTCAGTTAACTGAAGACTAGTTGATTAGTTAACTAAGCTAGGTGGAAGTTCACTCCCGTAACTACCTGAGAGACTAGACTAGGTGCCACTTTACTCTTGTAATTGTTGTTGTGTGTCCAGATCAATCTAGACCACCAATATGGCTCATTAGTTACTCATGTATCCTATATCTATTGTAAATTATTCACTCTTTGAGTGTGGAATACGGTTAATGAGAATTCTTCCATTCTTTCTATCTTCCTTCTTCTTTCTCAATTTCTCTCTACAAATGTGTGTAGCATTTTCTAGCTAGATCTATTCTGTGCAGGTTCAACACATTTACGGATATATGGAGCATATAATGTCTCTTTGAGCCCATTCAATTTGTGTTGGGTTAGTATCGACGAGGCCTACGTACATGTTTGTTTTGAAGCCATTATGAGAACTTTGAATTTTAGGCCTTTCTGAGCCCCATCTAGCTCCTAGATCCAATTATGTATCATCCATTGACCTGGATTAGTCAAAAACCCTAATTCCTTAACCAAATTTAGAAAACCATTGGAAAAAACTATGTGTCAAAAAAACGCCAAAAATGGACGTAGAAAACCACCAAAAAATGGACCAAACATTTTTTCTCGGTGGCTCCCAACCTCACAACCCTCCTAGCTGTGGGGTGAAAACCACCCCCCATACCCCCTTTACTCCCATATCAATATAAAGTACATGGGATCAATTTTTTAAAGAATATAACACATATTTTAAATTCTCCCACTTGTTGTTTTCTTTGCATACAGGGGGTTACAGGATTACATAGTCAACAATCTAGGGAATTAATGCCCATAGATCCTCTACACCAAGAGAACTTCTTAGTGTTCACAAATTTTTTTAATGAATCTACAAAATTATCCAAAGTGTCCACCTTCATTAGCAACACCTTCTTCTCTTCAACCATGTCTCTCACAAAGTGATATTGAACATCAATATGCATTGTATTTGAATGATAAGTCGGGTTCTTTGCCAAGAAGATTACACTTTGAATGTCACAATCTATCCTTATATATTGGTGTACCAAGACAATATCTGAACACAATATCTGTAACCACATTTCTTCCTTTCTTACATGAGTGGCTACCATCTATTTATCTTTTGTAGTTGAGAGTGCGACTACAAATTGTCTTTTGCTCATCCAATTGATTTCTCCTCCAAATAGGTTAAACACATACCCACTTGTAAATCTTATGTGATCCAAATCTCCAACCCAATATGCATCCAAAAATTCATGAATGTACACTCTGTCCAATCCTATTCTTCATTGGTAGCACAATGCATAACTAGTAGTGCCAAAAAAATACTTCATAACCCCCTTTATTGTTGTTAAATGCTCTTTCCCTGGTTTTGACATATACCTTCTCAAAACTCCCACTGCTTGTGCAATGTCCAGTCTAGTACATACCATTACATACATCAAACCACCAATTTCACTTTCATATGGAACAGAATACATGTCATATTCCTCTTCATCTATCTTTGAACACTGATCAGCAAATAACTTTACACCTACAGGAATAGGAACCCTGGTCGCTTTACATTCATGTATATTAAACCTATGCAATATTGTATCAACATATTTCCTCTAATTTAAAAGGAGTTTCCTATTTTCCCAATATATTTTAATTTACATTCCCAAAATGAAATTTGCAGCACCAAGATCCTTCATGTCAAATTTAGAGAACAACTGAGTTTTTACATCTCAGATAATCTCTTTGTTGTTTCCTATCAACAACATATCATCCACATACAAGACCAAATAAATAATATGATCACCAATGAATTTGAAACACATAGAATGATCCTCTTTGCTTCTTGTGAAGCCAAGTCCCAACATATAATTATCAATTTTTTTATACCACATCCTTGGTTATTTATTTAACCCATACATGGACTTTTTTAGCTTGCATACTAGCTCTTTCTTTCCCTTCACAACAAATCCTTTTAGTTTCTTCATGTAGATTTATTCTTCTAGATCCCCATGTAGGAACGTTGTCTTCATATCCATTTTTTCTACTTCAAAATAAAACACAACAACAACAGATAATTATAATCTAATAGAAGTTAACTTGGCAACAGGAGAAAAAATATCACAAAATTCAATTCCCTCAACCTAGGAATAACCTTTTGATACTAATCAATATTTGTATTTCTCCACCTATCCTTCTACATTCAACTTATTTTTAAACACCCATTTGTTTCCAATGGGATTTCTTCCATTTGGTAAATCCACTAGATCCCAAGCCTCATTCTTATCCAAGGCTGCCATTTATTCAACCATGGCCTTTTTGCATAGTTTTCCATCCTTTGAATCCACTTCCTCCCTAATAGTTCTAGGATCGTCATCAATAATAGACAAAGAAAATTTGAATTTGAATCAAGTGGAGTATACAGTTTTGGTTGTCTTCTTTCTCGAACCGATCTCCTCAACACCGAAGTATGATGATCTTCTTCTTCTGATTCATGTCCTGCAAAATTTCAAAAGGAAATACAACGAATGATCCGAAAAGATCTTTTCGATGACTATGGTTGAATTATTATTCATATATTGATTAACCAATTAGGAAGCTTAATGAAAGAGGAAGAAGTTATGAGAGGTTATCAAAGCCATATAAACATTTGCAGAACTTAAATGAAGCAATAAACAATAGCAAACCATAACACCAATGCAATAACAGAGTTTGGAAATCTCATCGACGTCTTCAGGCCTTTGCCTCAGTGGGTGAGGATTTCTTGTTTCTGTTCAAATATCAATAAGTACATGAAAAAAGTGCCAAAAGGTTACAAAACGGATTTGGTCTTGTTCTACCAGATCTTAAGAACCCAACAAAAGAAATGACACTCAAAATGGATGACCGAAGCTCCCAGACATTGCCTGCAAAGGTGTGCTCCGCAACAACTTTCCTGCATAAAAATGGCTTTGGATTGAAATTCCTTCATCATAAAACTTCTCTGAATCTTCTCCCATGGTCTCAAGAAGGCCTGGTTTATATAGATCTGAAGTTGGTAACCATCTCCCAACTTCCCCCCAAGATCTAACCTCAAAAAGAGCCCAATATCCCCCAATATTGGCAAAATATCTTCAATAACATGCATACAATCAAATAAAATCCACTAATATATGGTAAAATCCCACTTTATGCAACAAAAATCAAAATTACCCCCCCTAGGGTTGGGTGCATGCTCCAGGATAAGATCACATGCAAGAAATGTGGCCAAGTGCTAGCCCAAAGGGTCGTGCGTTGGTCCCTAGCCTCAAAAAACTGGTCATATGGCGCATGGTGATATGACCGCGCCCTAAATATCTGCCCAAACTGATGGTTATATCCCCGAGCATATGGCAAAAAAGTGCTAGAATCATGGCACCTTTGGTTAAAAATGTAGTGTAGTGCCCACCGGTTTAATTATGGTCATATCTAACAAGAAACCCATGGGATGACGCTTAGTCATAGTCCTCTTACACCTCCGCTTACACATTATATGGACTTTATATAATATCAAGTGGGTTACATATACCAAGTCCCACCTTTAGCGCTATGGCATTCATAACTTTCCATAAGACTTGTCTCCTCCAACAGGTCATGGGGTTGAAACCCATGAACTCAAAAAAAAAATTATTCAACCATCAAATGAGAGGGTGCCATGTGGTAGCCCACGTCTGGGCCACGTGGCACCTCTTCATTTGCCCATAAAAAATGTGCCACTTATCATAAATATATTGGATCATTCATCTGCCTGGTCAACCTTCTGTTGTGCTGCCACATGTCTCAATGCTACGTCAGCATGATGTCATGATGATGTCAACATTGACTTTTTTTGTGTTGACCTATTGACTTTCTTTGCCTACTTGGGAAAATGAATAGAACGCAATATCAAGCGCATACAATGTCTGTTTGAGTCGGTTCAAGTTGTGTTGGGTTCGTATCAACGAGGAATATGCACACGTTGGTTCTGAATTCATTCTAATAAAATTGATTTTTAGGCCTTTCCCAGCCCCATCAATCTCATGCATCCAAATCTGGATCACACCTCTCAATTAAAAGACCTTTTCGTCCCCAAAAGGTTACTGACCATTCAAAAAGCTCAGGATAGGCCACCTGACTTTTCCTCTGTCTCTGAACTCTGTCCTGTGCACCTGTCTTATCAAGATCAACTGTAACACAATCATGACAACTAACAACATATCGTTAGCAATTTGAACCCTATCACATTTTACTAAAGCCACTATCATCCATGTAGATAACATTACTAATGATAACATCAAAGATACGACTGCAAATGAGCTGATATACTTGTAATATTTGCATGACATGAGCTTGTCTTGAAGCAAACTGTGATTGATTTTCCATTCAACAATCATTTATTGTTCTTCCTTAATATTGATTACTTCATTTGAAACAATTATTGGTTTGTTGCTTGCTTAAACTTCCTTATTTAATTGTTCCATAGTTTGAAGTGTTTTATTTTCCTTTACATGATGAGCATGAACCACATAATCTTGACCTACTTTGGTTAATTGATATTGATTCTTTGTCCCGTAGAATATTTCTTTACGATCATATAAGTATGGACTACCTAAGACCATTCCACATTCACTTAGTGGGACTACATCACATGTTATCGTGTCCACATACTTAGATGAAATTTCAAATTTTAAATTGCATTGTTTGGTTATGTGCATTTCATAAAGATTTCTTATCCATTTAAGTGTGTAAGGCTTATGATGTACTTGTGTTTTTAACCCCAATTGCCTAACCAATTCTTCTGATATTAGGTTATATTGAGATCCATTGTCGATTAATGTATCAAACTTAGTGTGTTGCATGATAACCCTTATATGAAACAAGTTACTTCTACAATCAATTCCTTCACCAATTTTACCTGTCATACCAACCAGTGAGACCTTAGATTTGTCACCTGAATATGATCCCAAGTTTGTGGCTCGTGTTATTGTTGTAACTGTTTGCCTCACTTTATTTTCCTTGAACTACTTTGGCCTCTTCTTGTGATGCAAATTCCAACAACAGTCCTTGTCATTCCTCTCTTTCTTGCAATGCTTGGCTTACCCCTCCTCTATGATTTTGTTTCCTCGAAAATGATTTCTTCAAGGATCTCTAGAACTAGGGTTTTTCTTAGTAAGGGACATTACAATTTCTAAAATAGGGGTCAATTTTGAAAAACATTGTCAGTATATTATGGGTAGCTTGGTCACATGGGCCTTGGCCAAACACACTTGTGGAATCTTATAGAAATCAATTATTCTACTCAATTTGGATTTTATTCCCCTAGAACAAATTGTCAATATCCGTGAATGACTTGAGGAGGCGAGTTGCAAGTAGCCATAAAAATCTAACTGAGTCTTTTATGGATGAACCATTGGTTTCTTTGGACTCTTGAAACCTGATTACATCTAGGCTTACCCCTCCATTGTGATTTTTTTTCCCATAAAATGGTTTGTTCAAGGATCTTCGGGACTAGGGTTTTTCTCCTTAAGGGACAATGCAATTTATGAACTAGGGGTTAATTTTGAAAAACATAGTGTTAAGTGATTTTGGGTAGAGTGGTCATGTGGTCCTTCACCAAACACACTTACGGGATATTACATAACTCAAATAAGCTTATTGGTTTAGATTTTATGCCCCTAGACCAAATTGTCAATATGTCCCTGAGTGGCTTGAAGAGGTAAGATGAAACTTGCCATAAAACTCTAACCAGGCCTCTAATGGATGAACAATTAGTTGCATTGGACTCCTGACACCCTATTATAGCCCGGGGGCCTACCCTATGATTTTTTTTCCTAGAAAATGGGTTGTTCGAGGATCTTTGGAACTAGGGTTTTTCTAAGTAAGGCACGATGCAATTTCTGAACTAGGGGTCAATTTTTAAAATCATTGTGTTAGGAAATTGTCTGTAGCATGGTCATGTGGGCCTTGGCCAAACACAATTTCAAGATCTTATGGAACTCAATTATTATACTCAGTTTTGATTTTATTCCCCCTGACCAAATTGTCAATATGTCTGTGAATGGCTTAAGGAGGCAAGTTGCAACTCACCATAAAATTTTAACCAAGACTTTTATAGATGAATCGTCAGTTGCGTTGGACTCGTGAAACCAGATTAAAATTAGGGGTACCCCTCCTTATGATTCTTTTTCCTGAAAAATGGTTTGTTTGAGGATATATGGAACTAGGTTTTTTCTTTGTAAGGCATGGTGCAATTTTTGAACTAGGGGTCAATTTTTAAGATCATATCATGTTCCATTCCCTTGTATAAAATATAGGGTTTTACAAATTACAAATTCATTGCATGATGAAGAGGGAACTTCAATGCACTTTTAATTGGATAATATTATGGTTTTGATATTCAAGTATTATTTTTCCTTTATCCTCCATTAAAGATGTTGTATTGACTCCATATTACCCAGAGGACATTGCACTTGGATATCATTGGACATCCCTTTGAGAGATGATGGACCCTTCTTCCACCTTGGATGTTGAACTTTTCACCTTGGACGTTGATGTTCATTCATGATGACATCATGCATTATTATTGATGATGACATCGTGATCATGATTATTGAACACTATTGATGATGATGTCATGATCAATACTTGTATTCTTTTCTTCTTTTCTAATCATGGAGCTCTTATCTAAACTTTTTTAGTGATATTGTGGATGTTTTTCTTATTTTAGTGGATGTTTCATGAAACTGGGGTTTCTTCACGCAAAGAAAATTTGTCTAGTAAGTGGTATTTTCCAACCATTTTTGTTTTCTTCATGGTATGTAAGTAATTTATCTATTAAAGTTGTCATACTTGCATGGTATCTTATTTACTTGGATAATTCTTGCTAGAAACACCAAGGAAGGATTACGAATATTCGACGCAGTCTTACGATTGGATTTTCCTAAGATTTTGATCCTAAAGTATTCTCTTACCTTTATCCTGCATCAAAGATATTTTATTGACTCCATATGCCTAACAATTCAATACGAAACTAGTCCTTATCATTTTCAAGTGATATAAAACCCTAGTTTATCTCTCTCTCTAACAATTTGCATTATTGTTTTGGAACCATCTCTAACATAGTCACTGCTACAATTATTACATTTTCATCCATTAAGGCTTGTCATATTGCACTCAATTAATATAGTTTCATGTTGTTTATTCATGCAAGCATTGGTGGACGGTTTACAAGCCTTTTGATTATCACTTGTCATATCTTCATTCACTTTCTTGTTGATTTAGAGATGGTATATTCCAACTAGTGTAAACTTGTTACATGCTTAAACATTTAGTCTTATCATGGAAATCTTATGCACAATTTTGGATTGATATAGTGGACTTTTTTTCTTATTTTGGTGGATGTTTTATGAAACTAGGGTTTCTTCATGCATATTGACTTCGTATAGTAAGTGGTAAGTGGTAGTAACTAGGGATTTTTCATGTCTAGCAACTTGACAAAGTTAGTTAGTGGTAATAGGGGTCATTCAATGGTGTTGTTGTTGCAATATGTTTTAGATGAACATGGTGATGATGAAGCCAACTGTGAATAAGAAAATTATTATTTGAAGGAAATTGGAAAGTACTTCAAGAGGATACACAAGTATGAATCTCGTTGAATCTTTAGATAAAGAAGTTGGTGGATTTTCTCTTGATGATGAATTTTGTGGTGGAAATAGTTGAAGATAGTAACCCTCCTATTATCATTTAAACAATTTAATTGAATGTGTGTATGTGTGTGAGATGTTCTAATGTATTTAATGTCAATAAAAAAGTATAAGAAATGAAAACAATCCCCGATACACTAGCCATGAAAGAAAAAAGGTTGTTGTAATAAAACTTATGATAAAAGACAATGTGTTTCAGCAATATCTTCAATTTATAACAACAACAAGTTAACAGTCCTAAAATCAGTAAATACTTATTGGAAAAGATACCAATCAATTAGTAGAATATGAATGGGATGTTAGACAATGATTTTATGCATGTTTTATCATGACGTTAAACTAATTACTTGCAATATTATCAATACCCAATCGTTGTAACAAAATTTATAACAACAACAAATAAATGGTTTAAAATGAAAAATATTGAGTTGTAATGAGCATGAAAATGAAATAAAGTACATAAAATAACAAGTCTCTTTGAGAGATAAGGTCAACATTGAGGTTTAATCTCACTTTCAATTTAAAGACTAGCATTGTCTTGTCTCCTTGGGAAAAATGGAATCAGGCAACACCTTAAATGGAAGTTATATATCGAAGAAGACCTGGAAGTTTGAAACACTAGGAATATACCTTCATAGGCCTAGTATTATACCTCACAAACACTAACATTAGAGAAACATAAGTGATTTCCCACAAGTGGTGAGTTATGACTTTTCCATGAGGTAGTGCTAGCCTCTTTAAAAAGTGTGATAAGGGGACATTAAAGTGAATTTGGATAGTTGCATTGATCAAACACAAGAGGTTTCATTTTCTATGGTCAATGAATGATCAATAGAGGATCCACACAATAGGTTCCATGACTAAGAGGAAGTTGAGTGTAATCATTACGTATCGGGAAATTTTCATGGGTTGTTACTACAACTCAATGAGAGGCCAAAAACAACCATGTTGGATGAGATCAATATCCAAAATGCATGGAAATCAAAATCCAAAATGAATGGAAATCAAAGAAGGAACTACTCACACATAGAGGTGTTGTGATCAATTCTCATTGATATATCCCACCATTCAAGTGGCCCTCTAGTCTTGACAAAATACATGAGTTATACATTAATATGATTCCTTTTGACTTAAAAAATTACATGAGTTTACCTTAATATGGTGTTGGATCCATTTCTCTTGAGATTTTCTTATCCTTCCCCTTTTAGTAATCAATTTACATTTTATTATAAAAAATTATTATCGGTGGAATGGGACACCTACCTATTATACATCGCTTCCACCATAGGAATTACCAAGAAGTGTATGGAAATCCTTAATATGGAAAGACACATGCATACCAATTCCTTGTATGATTATGGGATTTTCTCTAGAAAACGAGGAACAACAAGTTGATTTTGGGATTTTCCACATTAAATATTGACTAGTGTGTTGGTTTACATTGAATTGGAAGATGAAAAAAGTCACACCTTTTGTTTGTGGAATACATAGAAACTAAACTATCACATTTTTGTGTAAATATTTGTATAGATTACATTTTGGCATTTAAATATTTGTAAATAGATAAGTACAAATATTATAGGGGCATATAAGTAAGGAAATAGAGGGAACTAGTGTCCCATCTCTTTTAAGTAGCTCTTATTTATAGCTAATGGAACTAACATATATAAATGGTGAGGAGAGAGTTCATTTTGTTATTATGTTAGTACTTGCATTCCTTTTTTTTTTAATTATTTTTCGATTTGTGCATGTTTTAATGGAAAGATCCCACTATTGATCACAAGGATGATTGATACTATCATTGCAATATTTTTAAAATGAACATTCTATTTCTTCTTATTTGAATTTCTCTCCTTCCAAATATTCCATTTAGTGATTATATGTTGTATGATGAATTCCATGATAAAACAAATGGAGGTGAATATTAACATCTAGATTCAAAATCCCAAACTAAGATTTTCACATCATCTACTAAGAGATGGGAGGAGAGAGGCAAAGGAAATGGTAACAACAATAACAAGAAGAAGAGGGAATGGGTGGGAGAAAGTGCATGTATTACAATCCACCATTTTCTTATAATCCCAAACTAAGATAACATGTATTGATCTTCCTATAGCATGTCACTTAGCTAGCACTGAAAATGCATTTGAGAGAGAATGAATGGAATGTGGAACATAGTAAACTTATAAAACTATAGTGGAGGTTGATTTTTATGTTGTATTTAGATGAATTTTTTCCACAAATATTTTTTTTTTAGTGTCATTTATATAAAACAACATACGAGTGTTATGAAATATAAAAAACTTTTTACTGAAATTTTGGTTTTATTTTATTGGAAGTTTGGATGATCAAGAACACATGAACACTCATATTCACATGAATAATTCAAGCACATAATAATCACAATAACCTTCTCCTTTGCTAGATATAGTGGATGATCTTAGTGATAAAATAAACTTTAATACATTGTCTTTTTCATATCTCAAGTGAACTACTCGATACCAAACTTTTTTTCGATGAACATGCTTGAGTAATTGATAGGGATTTTATGGGAACCCTCATAAAAGTTGATGAAAATTGATGAGAATATGTTTTATATATTGTATATTGATGGTCACTTATCCTTCCATGAACCCTCCTTTGATCCTCTTTTTAATGCTAAATGTTGTCCCCCCTATTGTAACCTTGTTGAGGCCTACATGTTATCCCTTTGCATTGTCTTGCTAAGGATTATTTGTTGGGTCTATTGTCAATTCATGTTATGGGCAATCAAATTTTCCTAGAGAAACTTGAACCAACATCATCAGATATGTGGCCTATGAAAGGAAAGTAAAATTATATCCCCATACATAATTTCAGAGGTTGAATATTTATTAATGACATGGGTATATTTCCAAAAGTTTCAATTTGACATTTTGATTAAGGACTCATATCTAAAATAAATGTTGAGTGTTATTTCTTCATGATAGTTGTATCATTACAACTCTACACATGATTCCATGGTTGAACTGTTATGTGGTTACCTTATTGAACACCCTCATCTAGTTAAGGACCCCACATTCATCAACATCAAATAAACAAACACTACAATTCATAAAACCCGTGCCATGAAATNATATATATATATATATATATATATATATATATATATATATATATATATATATATATATTCAAAATCATATCAATTGTACATTTTTTACAAAATGACACATCGTGCCCAATATACAAAATGAAAACAAGTGCACAAACATGCAAAAGTGACATATGGTTCCCTAGATACAAATTGGAACTTGTTGTTCATTATTTGACCACTACCACCCTCACAATTATTGGGTGCATCCTATAACTTTATATATCTTCTCTTACTCGAAGTAGCACCTTAATTGGTTTTGTGCCTAGGTGTGGTTTGTTGCTCCGAAGGTTGGACAAAGAAAAAAAATTCTTATAAGTTATTTTCCACAATGAATTAATAGACCTACAAAATGATACTTTGTAATTCAAGCTAAGAAAACATACCGTAGATGATATTGTTAATCACAAGGGTGTTTCCCTCCTTTGTGACCCTAATATCTCAACAATGCCACCTTGTAACAGTTATAAGGATCAAAGAATGAAATTTAAATAAAAATGCATAATATCAATGCCAATGTCTCTAAGCCTTTGTCTTAGTGGGTGAGACTTTATTATTTATGTTAAAATATTTAAAATGACATCAAGATAGTTCCAAAAAGGTTTCCAATTGATCTAGTCTTGTTCTACTAGGTCTATGGGACCCAAAAAAGGAAACGACGCTGAAATTGGATGAATGGAGCTACCAGAAATGGCCCATAAAGGTGCTCTCCTCAATAGTTTCCATGCATAAAAATGGATTTGGCTTGGAAAATATTCAGCATAAACCTACTTTGAATGTCCTCCTTGGCTTCAATAATCCCTAGTTTATATAGATCTGAAGTTGGTAACCATATCCCAAATTCCCCCCAAGATCTGGCCTCAAAAAGGGCCCTATATCCCCCAAAAAAGACCAAAATCTCTCAATTTTGCTGAAGAAATCATTTAAAAAAAACTATCATATAGTATTAAACCTAATTATGAAAAATATTAGGGTGAAAACCTTTATTATTTGGCTCCCGGTCATCTGGAGAGTCACCATGTGGCCCTGGTTATTCTGGCACACTGGCCCCGTTGCTAACTCATCCCTTAGTCCTATGCAACGTGCCATGGGGCCACGAGCTATTCCTCCAAGTGCACTAACAATGGGATAATATCACTAACATATAGCCATTTGTTAATCCCCTGGTCAGTGGGCTGGCCTGATTGACTGGGGCTAACCCTTTTCTTTGCGCGACATGGTCGAGTCCTGGGCCATATGGTGTTATGTGGCACGTAGCATAAACCGTTACCAAATACACCAACACAAAACAACTCACGGTCACAGGTTATGGTTGTATAGTATCTTGCACGCCCCATCCCTTTTCCACCTGGATATACCAAACATTCAACTTTAAATATATGTTTAATGATATGGTTAATAAGCAACATGTGCGGGCGGGCTAGCTAGCCCGAACCTGCAAAAATGTTAGCTCAATGGGAGGTTGCACGATTAAACCTCATGGATTTAACAATTTTGTAATACTTTAACCAACTAATGGGTTCCACATGGCATCCCATTTCTGGGCCACGTGGCACCTCACCATTCATTGAAACCAATGCCACATGTCAAAATCTGATTGGACCACTTGTCTGCCCAGTAAGAACATCTGCCTAGTCAACACACTTTCCCATTCATTGTCTTCCATGTGTCATATGTACATCGTATGGGTGTGCCATGTGTCACCATTACAGTGATGACATGTGTCACTCTTGGAGTGGTTCACCTGTACCTACCACATCAACATCCAACTGTACCCCTGCCACATCAGTTGCAGGACCAGCTGCCACCTGTCACCTCAAGATGTTATCACATAATTGACAATTATGCCTTCCATGTCATTGTTATGACTGTGTGACCTTTACATTCAAATTCCATGTGGCACTATATGGACTATACAGTCATCACTTTTTTTTGCCTTTTTATCCAAATGAACAAATCGCGATATCTACAGCATATGACGTCCATTTGAGCCCATTCAAGTTGCGTTGGGTTCATATCAATGAGGTATATGCACACGTCCTTTTTGAATCCATTATAAGAACTTTTATGTTTAGGCCTTTCTGAGCCCCATCTGGCTCCTTGATCCAATTATGGATCACACCTCCCCACTAAAGACCTTTTGTCCCCAAAAGGTTATTGACCAACCATAAAGCTTGGGGTAGGCCACCCAGCGTGTTCTCTATCTTTTAATTCTATCTTGTGCACCTATCTCATCAATATCAATTGCAAAACAATCATGATAACTGGCAGCATATTGTTAGCCATTTTTACCCTGTCACATCTTACTGGAGCCACTATCATCCATGTAGACAAAATTACTAATGATAGCATCAAAAATATGAATGCAAATGAGCTGATATGTTTGTAATATTTGCACAACATTAGCTTATCCTTAAGTAAAGTGTGATTGATTTTATATTCTACAATCATCTCCTATTCTTTCTTAAGATCAATTACTTGATTTGAAACAATTATAGGTGTGTTTCTTGATTGAGTTTCCTTTCTTAATTGTTCCATAGTTTGAAGAGTTTTTTTTCCCTTTACATGATGAGCATGAACCACATATTCTTGACCTGCTTTGGTTAAATGATATTGATTATTTTCCCTATAGAAGATTGTTTTACGATCATACAAGTAAGGACTGCCTAAGACCATTCCACATTCACTTAGTGGCACCACATCACATGTTACCTCATCCACAAACTTAGATGAAATTGCAAATTTTAATGTGCACTTCTTTTTTATGTGCAATTGATGATTGTTGCTTATCCATTTAAGTGTGTAAGGCATATGATGTATCTGTGTTTTTAACCCCAATTGCTTAACCAATTCCTCTGAAATTAAGTTATATTGAGATCCACTATATATCAATGTGTCGACCTTAGTGTGCCTCATGATGACCCTTATGTGAAACATTTTACTTCTACAATGAAATCCTTCACCAATTTTACCTATCATACCAACCAATGAGACTTTAGATTCATCACATGAATCTGATCCCAAGTTTGTTTTTCATGTTGCTGCTACAATTGTTTGCCTCCCCTTCTTTTCCTTGAACCACTTTGATCTCTTCTCGGGATGCAATTTCCAGCAACGGTCCTCATCATGCCCCTCTTTCTTGCAATGCTTTCAAGAGGGCTTCTCTTCCTTTCTTTCCATTCAATTTTCCTTCTTTCCATTCCACTTTCATTTGTTCTCTTTCCTTGAAGACGATTCCCCTGATACACCAACACATGTTTTCCATGCTTCAATGTATGTCACTTGAACATAAACCTCATCAAGATTAGTAGGTCCAAACATGAATACAATATTTTGAATATGTGTAGGTAAACCTCCTATTTACTTCATAAGAGTTTCTTGGGTATGTAAAGGAATATCTAACATCAATGCCATTTTATGAAAGTCATCTATGCATTCTTGCATCGGTTCTCCTTTTCTTAGTTTAAGAGATTTACATTCAATTAAAGCTTTCTCTTTCTAACCCAAAGGATAGAATTGCTTTCTAAGTACAGAAATAAAACTTTTCCATGATGGAAATACATTACCCACTTGTTGCATTCCATTTTCAACTTGCTTTGCTACCATATGATTGTTGTGCCTGCAAGTCTAAGCGATGTGAACTTGATTTGAGTTACCTCATCCTTGATTTTTTGCACATTGCAATAAACCTTCATCTGACTGACCTAATTGTCAAGTCTGTCTGCATTAACTTCACCATCATACATGGGAAATTCAAATTTAACATCAAGTTTAAGTAAAGGAATTTCATTATTATGTTTATGGACATGTTTCTTTGTAGTGGATTTAAAACTTGAACTTGAAGAACAAGGAGAAGAAGGAGGTGAAGATGGAGGTGAAGGAGGAATTTGAGGAGGATCCTCTCCTTCTTCACTTTTTCCCTTTGAATATTGACCTAGATTTGGTCTCTTCCATTCCAAGTAATCCTCATACAAAACCTTCATCATCTCCAACATGGCGAAGAAATTTTTTTGAAACTCTTTCTCATCCTGAGAAAGTCCCTCTTCTGATGCCATCTTCTCACTTTGAGAAGTTTTGTTTCTCAATCCAATGAATGGATTGTATTCAACAATATCACCTTCACCATGATGTATCTTTTCCATGTTTAACATGTAAAACTCAAATCCAAACGTCAACTAGCTCTTATACCACTTGATCCAAAAAGATACTTTAAATGACAATGGTTGAGTTATTATGCATGTGTTTATTAACCATTTAGGAAGTTTAATGAAAGAGGAATAATTATAAACTAAACATGACATACATAAAGAAATGTTAATATCTGAACATAAGCATGAGAACAACCAACCATAAAAACACCAAAGTGATAACGGAGTTCGGCAATCTCGCCTACGTCTCCGGGCCTTTGACTTAGTGGATGAGGCTTTCTTATTTCTATTAAAAGATTTAAAATGACATAATAACAGTGCCAAAAAGGTTACAAACTGATCTGGTCTTGTTCTACCAGGTCTCTAGAACCCAACAAAATAAACGACACTGAAATCGGATGATCAGAGCTCCCAGAAATGGCCCACAAAGGTCCTCTCCTCAATAGATTCCCTGCATAAAACTGGATTTGGATTGGAAAACATTCAGCATAAACCTGCTCCAAATGTCCTCCTTGGCTTAAATAAGCCCTAGTTTATATATATCTGAAGTTGGTAACCACATCCAAACTTCCCTGCAAGATTTGACCTCAAAAAGGGCCCAATATCCCCCAAAAAAGACCAAAACCTCTCAATTATGTTAAAGAAATCATTTAAAAATCACTATCATATAGTATTAAACCCACTTCTGAGAAATATTAGGTCACAGCCCCTTATTAGCTAGCCCCAGGTCATATGGAGAGTCACCACGTGGCCTTGGCTATTCAGGCATGCTATCCCCCCTGCTAGCTCAACCCCTAGTTCTATGCAAAGAATCATGTGGCCATGGTCTATTCCTCCACACACACTAACAATGGGTTAAGACACCTTGCATATAGTCATTGGTTAATCCCTTGGTCGGCAAGATATCCCAACTGATCGGGGCTAACCCTTATCCTGTGTGCCACATGGTCAAGTCTTGGGTCATATGATGTTATGTGGCATGTAGCATAAACCATGGGCTAGACCTTTACCAAATATGCCAACACAAAACAACTCATGGTTATAGGGTATGGTAGCATAGTAGATTGCATTGAGGTTTGGGGGATATGCCCCAACCCTTTTCCGCCCGGATATAACAAACATTCAACTTTAAATATATGTTTGAAGCTATGGTTAATAAGAAACATGTGTGGGCGGGTTGGCTAGCCCAACCCTGCCAAAATGTTAAATCGGTGGGAGGTCGTGCAATCAAGCCTCATGGAGTTCAAATTTTGCAATACTTTATCCAACCAATGGGTGCCATGTGGAATCCCATGTTTGGGAAATGTGGCACCTCACCATTCACCGAAACCAATGCCATGTGCAAAAATCCGATTGGACCACTTGTCTGCCTAGTCAACACATCCACCCATACAACACACTTGCCCGGTCACTATCTTCCATGTGTTGTACCTACGTCATATGGATGTGCCACATTTCACCCTTGTAGTGGTGACATGTGTCACTCCCGGATTGGTCCCCATGTACCCGACATGTCAGGATCCAACTGTATGTTAATGTTTATGCCATTATTATGGTTCTTTTCATTTCAATCGATAAGACCATCATAAGAACAAGATCACTGAGAAATACACATTCACAAGAGACACAACATTTATCCTACGAAACCCTCTAGGGGAAGAAAACCCAGCAAAAACTTCCTTATCATAAATAGCTTATACAATGTTCAAGAGATAACTCAAACCAATACAGATAGTCCTCTCCAAGAGATGTGCCACTCTTCTCCCTCTCTCCAACTGGTAATTGCAGCTTGCCTCATAAGAGAATGAGCAAGTGAGTTGTCTGTTTGAAGTGAGGCGCTAGCCTCTTATTTATACAAGACTGGCATGTGTGAAAGGTCACAACTGGTAGGGCCAACCTCTCACTCTGGCTGGGTAAACCCACCTTTAATTAATTATGGGTCTTCCATAATAACTGTTAGGGCTGACTTCTTATTCTTCCCTTTGTAATTGTCCAATGACCAATCCGCAAAAGGGGATTTGGTCCTTATACAATTACCGACATGATTAATCCACAATGGGGATTAATCCAATAATAATAATAATAATAATAATGACAAGATTAATCCGCAATGGGGATTTAATCCAATAATAATAATAATGTTATTTTTAGTTACATTATTTCAACACTCCCCCTTAACAAGAAGGGCATTCTTGATCAGCATCAGGCGAGAGAGGTTTGCATCATTAGTGGCATCTGGAGGANGTAATTGTCCAATGACCAATCCGCAAAAGGGGATTTGGTCCTTATACAATTACCGACATGATTAATCCACAATGGGGATTAATCCAATAATAATAATAATAATAATAATGACAAGATTAATCCGCAATGGGGATTTAATCCAATAATAATAATAATGTTATTTGTAGTTACATTATTTCAACACTCCCCCTTAACAAGAAGGGCATTCTTGATCAGCATCAGGCGAGAGAGGTTTGCATCATTAGTGGCATCTGGAGGACAGTATCATCAATATCATCTTGAAACATTGGCTAGCACATTTATGAGTCATTGGAAGTTTTCTTCATCAGCAACATCATCATTCTTGAAAGAATGATATCATCATCTGCATCAAATATGTATCAGTAAAAATGATACCTCATCACAGCACTAGGCTGGCACATCATAGTACTACACTAGCTCAATGTCACAGTGGTTAAGTTGGTAGCTCAGTGTCAGTCACATCTTTCTTTACGTCTAACAACTAGGTCAGAAGCAAGTAATATCATCATCTCGCTTTACATCTAACAACTAGGTCAGAAGCGAGGAATCACAACGTCATGCTTTACATCTAACAACGAGGTCAGAAGCATGACTCATCTTGCTTTACGTCTAACAATGAGGTCAGAAGTAAGGAAGACATCAACATCTCACTTTACGTCTAACAATGAGGTCAGAAGCGAGGAATTATCTTGCTTTACATCTAACAACTAGGTCAGAAGCAAGGAATCAACAACACCATGCTTTACATCTAACAACTAGGTCAGAAGCATGACTCATATTTCTTTACATCTAACAACGAGGTCAGAAGCAAGGATCACATGGCGTCATGCTTTACGTCTAACAGTGAGGTCAGAAGCAATGATCACATGGCGTCATGCTTTACATCTAACAACAAGGTCAGAAGCATGACTCATCTTTCTTTATGTCTAACAGCGAGGTTAGAAGCAAGTATCACATAGCATCATGCTTTACGTCTAACAACAAGGTCAGAAGCATGACTCATCTTGATTTATGTCCAACAATGAGGTCAAAAGAAAGGATCACACAGTGTCATGCTTTACATCTAATAGCGAGGTCAGAAGCATGACTCATCTTTCTTTACGTCTAATAGCGAGGTCAGAAGCATGACTCATCTTTCTTTACGTCTAATAGCGAGGTCAGAAGAAAGGAATAAATATACTCCCCCTTTCAGGGAGGGTCCTTTCGGACTATACCAAGCTTATCTTGAAAGTGTTCAAACTTTACATGAGATAGAGGCTTAGTCAACACGTCAACAACCTATTCATCCATGCTAATGTACTAGAGCTTCAAGGCTCCTCTCTGTACCATGTCGTGGATGAAATGGTAGCGGATCTCTATGTGTTTCGACCTGTCGTGGAACACATGATTCTCTGTCATTTTTATGCAGCTTTGATTGTCACATAGAATCACAGTTGCTCTCATCTCCAAATCAAATAGGCCTGTCAACAACTTTCAAAGCCATATAGCTTCGCAGCTAGCAGAACATGCGACAATGTACTCTGCTTCCACTATGCTAAAAGAAATAATGGATTGCTTCCTACTCTGCCATGAGATCATGGCTGATCCCAAACTGAAACAACATCCAGAAGTGATTTTTCTGTCAGCAACGCTTCCTGCCCAATTTGCATCAATATATCCACTCAATGTGAAGTCATGATCTCCATCATAGCTGAGACCGTAATCCATTGTACCTTTAAGGTGCCTCATCACATGTTTTGCAACCACTAGATGAACACATCTGGGCTCTACCAGAAAATGACTCAAGGTGTTCACTGCAAAACAAATGTTTGGTCTAGTGTTCGCCAGGTACATCAGTGATCCAATAATCTGTCTGTACAGAGTGGCATCTATCAAATCTGACGAAGTATCGACCAACAGCTTCAGCTTCGCTTCCATGGGAGTATTCATGGACTTGCATTCTAGCATGTCTAATCTCTTTAAGATTTCGACCGTGTACTTCCCTTGGTTAAGGAAGATTCTCTCTAGACTCTACCATACCTCAAGGCCTAAGAAGTAATGCATTAGACCAAGGTCTTTCATTTCAAATTCTGTGGCAAGTCTCTATTTACATTCAGTGATGAACTTTTCTTCTCCAGTTAAGAATAAGTCATCCATGTATAGTAGTAATATTACTGGTTCATTATCCATGATCTTGAAGTAGAGATTTGAGTCTGCTTTACTCTTGGTAAAGAATAAGCTCGTCAAGAAACTGTCTATACGGCCATACCAAGCTCTGGGAGCTTTCTTCAATCCGTATAAGGCTTTCTTCAATCGACAGACATGAGACTTCCTGTCTTCAACCTCAAATCCTTGGGGTTTCTCTATATACACTTCTTCTTTGATAACACCATTCAGGAAAGCTATCTTCACATCCATCTGGTCCAGCTTCCATTTCATCTTGGCAGCAAGAGCTATAATGGTTATGATCGAAGTGTATCTGGCCACAAGAGTGAATGTTTCTTCATAGTCAATACCTTCCTTCTAGGAAAAGCCACAAGCGAAAAATATTGCTTTATATTTCTCAATACTTCCATCAGCAGCATGTTTTATTTTGAAGAGCCATTTTGATGATACCACATCCTTACTCTTTGGTCTGGGAACTATTTCCCATACATCATTTTTTATTATGGATTGGTATTCCTCTGCCATGGCATCTCCCATTCCTTTTTTTGAATGGCCTCTTCAAAGAATGTAGGTTCTTCATCAAGTGGTTTGCACATCAAATCCGTGTAACTGGAGAATAACTTTGGTCTTTTCACCTGTCTCGTGGTTCCTTCTGGAACACCCTACTTCTCTCCATCTTGAATAAGCTCTCTTGCCCAAGAAGGTTTTCTTTTATGGGAGAAGGTCATTTGAGGAGGTTCTTGAACTTCTGTTATATCATGATCTTCAGGAGTCTCCTCATCAAGGGAAGCTATGACTTCCCTTACAAGTTTTGTAGCTCTAGGAATTTCCCTCATGGATTATGTAGTCTTGGGATTTACAGGTTCCTCTTCATATACTTCTTCAAGCTGACATCTTCTCGATTTCTTAAGTGTTTCTTCTTCATCAAAGGTCACGTCCCTGTTGATCTCAATATGGCGGTGACCAGGTATGTAGATTTTGAAGGCCTTGGATACTTCACAATATCCCAAAAATATTCCCTTCTTTCCAGAGGGTTCCATCTTGTTTCTTTTCTCTTTCGGTATATGAATAAACACTAGACAGCCAAATATTTTGAGATGGCTTACCTATGGTTTCTTTCTGGTGAACATCTCTTCTGGTGTCCTGAGCCCAAGTGCATTATGGGTCAATCGTTTTTGCACATAAACAACTGTCATTTCTACTTCTTCCCATAAGCACATAGGAAGATCTTGATCTTCACAACTTCCAGCATGGTTCTGTTCTTTCGTTCAGCTACACCGTTTTGTTGGGGATCTTGATCCCAACATCTTTGTAGATATTCATGAATTCTTTTGAGGTATATTTTCCTCCATTATCTTGCCTGAGTATCTTAATCTTCCTTACAGAAGGGTTCTCTTATCAAGGCTTTGAATTCCTTGATCTTGTTGAATACTTCAAATATATCCAGGTCTTTTATGAGAATAATCATTAATGAATGATACATAGTATACATACCCATTATTGGAGGATGATGGCATTGAACCACATACATCTGAATGAATGAGTTCTAGGACTCCTTCTACCTTGTTGTCCCTCTTCGAAAACGGGTTCTTGAAGTTCTTCCCTTGCGCACATCCATTGCATACGCCTTCGTGGTCACCTTTGAGTTTTGGTAAACCTGCGACAACTTTGAATATGTATGGTAGCGCCTTGTAGTTGATGTGAACTAATATTCTAGAGTTCACATGGATTCTTCAATAGCGTGGGTCATGGCAGCTTCTGAGTGGCCCACCTTCTTCTTTTCCACTCATGATTGCTTCATTTATGATCTCTCCTTTAGCACGTTTCCTTTTGCAACCTTTGCTATAGCTTCCTCATGTGACTTGGAGCAAGGTCAACAAAACAACAAGCAAGAATGATATCCTTCTGATAATATAAAGAAATAGCATGAACAATCATCACAATAGCTCCTTTAGAGCTATCACTTATAATTTTTCTGAAGTAAAGATTAAAGGTAAGGAATACAATATGAAATGAGGTCAACACTCTCATAGTGTTGTGACCAATAATTCTTCCATGGAAATCTAAAACTAACACGCAAGGTTTCTCCTAGAGGAGATGTTAGTTGTATCAGGCAAAGCATATACCTCTATATTCTCACATGCTATCAAGTATAATACTTTACGATGATTATTATCTCAACTAAAGTCATCAGATTATTATGTGTACCCTTGAATCTTGATTAATCAAACCCAGAGCCTTGTTCTCAATAATGAGTGCTTTCTTTTCTTCCAGGTCTCCTTCACTCAAGATGACGAGTGCTTTCTTCAACCTGTCTTCTATACTAAGACAATACGCTATCTTGATAGAAGTTTAGGTTAGAGGATAAGCTCTATGATCAAATTTCAATCCTTCTAATAATTTGATCATATCTTTAACATGCAACACTGATTAAAATAATGTCATGAGAAATAGATGCATATTAGAATAATCACACCTGGGTTGCATCATTCCTCTGAATGTGTTGGATCTTGAGATCCTTCTGGATCTATGGCAAGAGATCCCTTTTTCTGCAAATACTCTTTAGGGTTTAACCATTAAACATATGTAAGTACATACCTTTGATAGAATTTGTAGGTAGTGGCTCCATCTGGTAGCAGTGGTAATCATTACCAAAAACTTCAAGGGTGATTGCAATTGGTTCTATGGCTGCAACTGCAACAGGTACTGCAACTGGTTTTGAGACTGCAAATGCAACTTAGGGTTTTATGAGGAAAGCCTAATCTTTCAAACTTCAAATTTTGAAATTCTGATCTAGGGGATAGGTGCGCTGAGTTGAGGCGAGTTAGCTACTGCAGTCAGATTTTCGAAAATCCAACTTTTACCCCCTCAAACTTGATCTGCAGATTTTTGGACTCGTGCTTCTAGTTTTTTGGTACTTCTGGTACTTCTGGTACACTGGTTTTCTGGTACTTTATGAAACTAGGGTTTCACTTTTCGAGAGATCTAGCCACTGAAAAGGTGCGCTCTAAGTGCCAAAATGATCCTTGGGGGAGGGCACAACTTTCTAGGAGGTTAGGGAGCTGAAAATACTCACTTTTGCAAAACCCTAATTTTTGGGTACGGTAACAGTGACATTTTTCCTCTTGCAAATTGTGCTTCCTTCAAGTTGGATTTGATACCATGTTAATGTTTATGCCATTATTATAGTTCTTTGCATTTCAATAGATAAGACCATCATAAGAACAAGATCACTGAGAAATACACATTCACAAGAGACACAACATTTATCCTCAGAAACCCTATAGGGGAAGAAAACCCAGCAAAAACTTCATTATCATAAATAGCTTATACAATGTTCAAGAGATAAATCAAATCAATATAGATAGTCCTCTCCAAGAGATGTGCCACTCTTCTCCCTCTCTTCAAATGGCAATTGCAGCTTGCCTCATAAGAGAATGAGCAAGTGAGTTGTGTGTTTGAAGTGAGGTGCTACCTCTTATTTATACAAGACTGTCATGTGTGAAAGGTCACAACTGGTAGGGCCGACCTCTCACTCTGGATGGGTAAACCCACCTTTAATTAATTCTGGGTCTTCCATAATAACTGTTGGGGCCAACTTCTTATTTTGCCCTTTGTAATTGTCTGATGACCAATCCAAAAAAGGGGATTTAGTCCTTATACAATTACCGACATGATTAATCCACAATGGGGATTAATCCAATAACAATAATAATAATAATGACAAGATTAATCCACAATGGGGATTTAATCCAATAATAATAAGAATGCTCTTCACAATTACATTATTTCAACATTGTACCCCTGCCACGTTAGTTGCACAACCAGCTACCAGACATCACCTCCAGATGATACCATGTCAGTGCCAACTGTTCCTTCCACGTTAGTTGTATATTCATACAACCTATACAGTTAGCTACCACGTGGCACTGTACAGACTGTACAGTCATCAATGTTTTTTGCATGTTTGGCCAAATGAAAAGATCCTTATATCTATAGTATGTGACGTTCGTTTGATCCCGTTCAATTTGCGTTTGATCCCGTTCAATTAGAGGAAAACTGAGTTTTTACATCTCAGATAATCTCTTTGTTGCTTCCTATCAACAACATATCATTCACATACAAGACCAAATAAATAATATGATCACCAATGAATTTGAAACACATAGAATGATTGTCTATGATTTTTGTGAAGCCAACTCCCAACATATAATTATCAATTTTTTTATACCACATCCTTGGTTATTTTTTTAACCCATACATGGACTTTTTTAGCTTGCATACTAGCTCCTTCTTTCCCTTTAGAACAAATCCTTTCAGTTTCTTCATGTAGATTTCTTCTTCTAGATCCCCATGTAGGAATGTTGTCTTCATGTCCATTTTTTCTACTTCAAAATAAAACACAACAACAATGGATAAATATAATCTAATAGAATTTAACTTGGCAACAAGAGAAAAAATATCACCAAAGTCAATTCCCTCAACCTAGGAATAATCTTTTGATACTAATCGATATTTGTATTTCTCCACGTTTCCTTTTGCATTCAACTTCTTTTCAAACACCCATTTGTTTCCAATGGGATTTCTTCCAGTTGCCAAATCCACTATATACCAAGCCTCATTCTTATTGAAGGCTTCCATTTATTCAACCATGGCCTTTTTCCATAGTTTTCCATCCTTTGAATCCACTTCCTCCCTAATAGTTCTAGGATCATCATCAATAATAGACAAAGAAAATTTGAATTTGAATCAAGTGGAGTATATCTTTTCGATTGTCTTCTTTCCCAAACCGATCTCCTCAATACTGGAGTACAATGATCTTCTTCTTCTGATTCATGTCCTTTTGTATAGTCTGATTCATCATCCTTCAACTCAAACTCTATTTTCTCTAGTTCTTCCTTCCTTGTTAGGACTTTTTGTTTTACATCATCATTTATTTCTCTACATACCACATCTTGACTATACACAACATACTTAGTTTCTGGGTTCTAAAGCTTACAACCTTTCAAACCATATTTATACCCAATAAAGATACACTTTTAACCTTTTTATCTAGATTACTCTTGTTTTCCTTTGGAACATGAACATAGACATCATAATCAAATACCACGAGATGTGTGAGAGAGAGTTTCTTACCATTCCATACCTCATGTGGAGTATTGTAATCCAATGATGATGAGGGTGATCGATTGAATAGGTAACATGTGATACCCAATGCCTCTGCCCATAATTATTGTCCTAACACGACACCACTGAGCATGCACCTTGTTTTTTCCATCACCGTCATATTCATCTTTTCTACAACTCCATTTTTCTAAGGTGTATATGGAGTAGTCTTCTACATTTCTATATCACACTTATTACATAATTATTTGAATTCATTTCCATATAACTCTACACCATTATCCATCCTCAACGCCTTAATTCTTTTCTCTGTTTGATTCTCCATAAGAGCCTTAAACTCTTTAAATGTTGGTTGTGGAGCCTAATTATCTTCATGATTCAGAGGTCTTGTTTTAGTTGTGTTTGGATCCCATTTCCTAGAGCGGGTGTGGAGTGAAGATTTGCCCACCACATCTATCACCAAGGGGGTCCAAGGGGAGGCGACAATAGTTTTTCTTGTAGAATACATTTCCTTGTAAAATATTGTAATTTCATAGTCAATTCGAACTATTCATCATTAGGTTGCAAATCCGATGGTAGAAATTATATTAGGTTTTTCTTCCCTAGAAGGAAACCCTCTTTAATGTATGAGGGAATTGTATCATGGTTGTGTATGTGAGGGAATATTGTATTCTGAGAGATGATATTGCGAAAAAAGAAGAGGAAGTTACATCGGGTATGTTGTAGGTTGTATACCTTCATTTGTTACATAATAATAAAGGAAGGGCTAGCAATTTCTCTCGTGGAAGTAGCCCACATTGCATAAACCATGTATATATGTGTCTCTATTGTATTTTGTATCTTATGTGGTTTATTCTCTCATCCATTTTATTTTGTTTCTTTGTGATCCTCTTTTCTAACAATTGGTATCATAGCGAAAGGTAACTCGCAGGAAAAGAGGGTTCCTAGTTCGAGTGGGAGAAATGGAGGAAGATGGAAAGTTTAGGGTCGAGAAATTTAACGAAAAAAACTACTAGTTATAGAATATGCAACTGGAATACTATCTACATCAGAAGGATCTTTTCCTACTATTGGGAGGAAAAGCAAAGCAGCCAATGAGTATGAATGATGAAAAATGGAGATTTCTTGAAATAAAGGGACTAGGAACAATATGGTTGTTCCTAGAAGCATCGATGGCCTTCAAAATTTAAAAATAAAAGACAACAGAGGATCTAATGAAGGAATTGGCTAAACTATAAGAAAAATCCTCATCATTCAACAAGGTATTTCTAATGACACAATTATTTACTATGAAGATGTCAAAAGGTGGGTATGTTGTTGATCATTTAAATAAAGCATCCGACGATTATGAAAGATGAAAAATGGGATGTTCTTGCCAGAAATGCATTAGGAATGATACTATTGTTCCTGGAAGCATCGGTGACCTTCCAAATTTCAAAATAAAATACAACGAATGATCCGAAAAGATCTTTTAAATGACCATGGTTGAATTATTATGCATGTATTGATTAACCAATTAGGAAGCTTAATGAAAGAGGAAGAAGTTATGAGAAGTTATCAAATCCATATAAACATGTGTAGAACTGAAATGAAGCAATAAACAACAACAAACCATAACACTATTGTGATAACGAAGTTCATAAATCTCGCCTACGTCTCTGGGCCTTTGTCTCAGTGGGTGAGTATTTTGTATTTCTGTTCAAATCTCAATAAGTACATCAAAGCAATGCCAAAAGGTTACAAAATTGATCTGTTCTTTTTCTACCAGATATTAAAAACCCAACAGAAGAAACAAAACTCAAAATGGATAACCGAAGCTCCCAGAAATGGCCCACAAAGGTGCTCTTCTCCACAAATTCCCTGCATAAAGATGGCTTTGGCTTGGCAGTCCTTCATCATAAACATGCTCTGAATATTCTCCCATGGTCTCAAGAAGGCTTGGTTTATATAGATCTAAAGTTGGTAACCATCTCCCAACTTCCTCACAAGATCTGGCCTTAATAAGAGCCCAATATCCCCCAATATTGGCCAAAAATCTTCAATAACAGGCATACAATCAAATAAAATCCACTAATATATGGTAAAACCCACTTTATGCAAAAAAAATCAAAATTGTCCCCCCCTAGGGTTGGGCGCATGCTACAAGATAAGGTCACATGCAAGAAATGTGGCCAAGCGCTAGCCTAAAGGGATGTGCACTGGCCCCTAGCCCAAAAAAATTGGTCATATGGCACATGGTGATACTAACACACCCTAAATATGTGCACAAATCAGTGCTTATAGCCCCAATAATATGGCAGAAAGGCATTGGAATCATGGCACCTTTGGTTACAACTGTAGTGTAGCACCCACTGGTTTAATTGTAGTCATATCTAACAAGAAACTCGAGGGTTGGGGCTTAGCCCCAGCCCCCTTCCACCTCTACTTACACATTATATGCACTTTATATAATATAAAGTGAGTTGCATATAACAAGTCCCACCTTTAGCGCTATGGAATTCATACCTTTCCATTAGACTTGTCTTCTCCAACATGTCATGGGGTCGAAACCCATGAGCTCCAAAAAAAAATTATTCAACCATCAAATGATAGGGTGCCATGTGGCACCTTTTCATTTGTCCATAAAAAAATTTCCACTTGTCAGAAAGAGATTGGATTTGTAATCTTCCCAATGAACATGTTTTTGTATTGTCACGTGTCTCAATGCTATGCCAGCATGACGTCATGTTGACCTGTTGAATTTTTTTGCCTGTTTAGGAAAATGAACAAAATGTGATATCAGGAGAATACGACGTTTGTTTGAGCTTGTTCAAGTTTTGTTGGGTTCGTATCAACCAGATATACACACATGTCCATTTTGAAGCCATTCTGAGAAAATTGATTTTTAGGCTTTTCTGAGCCCCATCAAGCTCCTATATCTGAATCTGGATCAATGAAGGATCTGATGAAGGAATTGGCTAAAATATATGAAAAACCCTCGACCTCTAACAAGGTATTTTTGATGAAGTGATTATTTAATATGAAGATGTTAAAAGATGGGTATTTTGTCAATCATTTAACTGAATTTAATAGGGTTACTAATCAACTAAGTTTTGTAGGAGTAAACTTTGATGATTAGGTTAGGGCTCTTATAATCTTGTTCTCATTGCCAGAAAGATGGAACGACTTGGTCATTTTTGTAAGTAACTATGTCTCATGTTCAAACACTCTGAAATTTGATGATGTTCTTGGTGCTATCCTTCGCAAGGAAATTTCATGAAAAGTCACAGGTGATACATCATGTAATGTGTTTACCATGGCTAACAAGGGAAGACAAAGAGAAAGAGGATTATCGCATACTCGAGCCAACCACCTAACCACAAAGGCATCCCTCTTAAGCCAAGAATTTCTTTGATACCAAATGTAAATTTTAACCTTGTACAATTATTTATTGCAAACAAATTCTCAATAAAAACATAAAAGATACATTGGCATGCACACACACACACACATTTTTTACCTTGGAAACCCAGATCGGGAAAACTAACAACCGGTTTATACTCACACCTCTAATATTCTATTCATCATTTTTTTCATTGTTTACAATACAATATACATATATGATCTTGCGGCATATAAACCACTAATCCATTGACCCATATTAGTCAACAACCCCATATCCTTAACCGAAATTAGAAAACCATCAACAAACACCATGTGTCAAAAAACCACTAAAAACAGACTAAAAAAACCACCAAAAACCAGACCATTTTTTATTAAAGGGGTTCTCGCCTTTGAATCCTCGTAACCCTCCCTTCTAGGGAGTGCAAAGAAGCCCCCAAACCCCCTTTTCTCCTATTTCAGGGTATGGTACATGGGATCAATTTTGCAAACAATATGACATATACCCAAAATTATATATATATATATATATATATATATATATAATAAATGAAGAACATAGAGATGGTCAAGATACTAACCTCCTCCATGGAACTCTCATGTCCATTGGCTTCCATCGGCCTATAAGAAATATTATCATAAGTCAAACATCTATGAAGATCACATGAATGTCTACTATGTCCATGTGCCCTCTTTAGAATGCACTTTACTACAGATCTTGAAGGTTCAACCCCTCTACCAACAACACATGTAGGCAACTCCTACCAATATAGTGCTACAAAACTACCATGTTGGACCAAGCTCCAATTCAAGGTTGATATCAATAATTATGTCTGTGTGATGCCTTCCACGATGAGAGGATGCTAAGTAGGGGGGTTAGGCCTTCACATAAGAGAATGAGGACCTAGCATTGGGTCACACCTAACATTCTGTCTATCTTGTGCAGACCCATGACCCACCCCTTGGAATTCACCAATGTCAAAGTAGTTGACATGGTGACCCAACATAAACTATGCCTATGATTTTCTAAGAAAACATAGAGGCACCTCCCTATTATTGCAAGGAGGTTTGGAAAACACCACAAATCACTTATCCATCAAATTCTCCTTAAATTGTTGGATGCATCAATCCATATAAATTCATCTCATTTTGATTGGTGGTTGTAATCCAATTCTAGGATCAATAAACAATGACATCAATTCTTGTTTTGTAATGTGCAAGTCTCTCACTTGGCTTTTATCTATGCTAATCCATTAATATTCAAACATTATATCATTGTAATAATAAATATTGGTTAATTTCCTTGGGCACTTACAACGAACGATACAATGGAATCCAAGGAAGTAACTAATGAAAATCATTTGGGCTCCCTGGTACTCATGTTTTTGAAAATTGATCTAAGAGACCTCAACCCTTCATCAATTTATGTTTTTATGTTTGTTGGTTTTGGGTCGGGGTTTCGTGTGCCTTCTTGTGGTTGTATCGAATTTTTGTTTTCTCCAAGTCCTGTGTTAATTATTGTGTTGCAATTTAATAAAGAAATTTATATAAATTAGGTTGATTTCTAAAATTAACTTAGAAAATAACAAAAAACATGAAATTAAATATTCTACAAAATTTTAAAAACACTAAATTAAATGCAAATAAATACCTGGAATCCCTTGGAGACTGCGTCAACAGCTTTGGACACTTCGTCAACAAATTCTAGGGCTTCAATTTGCTCTATAATCTCTCAAACGCATCGCACGATTGGTGAAACGGGACAAAAAAAGAGCCATGGGCCATTTTAATCAGCCCCAAAAAGAACTCTTGTGTGTTATTAAGAATGTGTGTGTTTCTATTGAAGATTTGATGTGATATCTTGGGTGGAATTTCGAGGTTTGTCGAGTCTACTCACCTGGTTTCCACTTTTTTGTCTATCAACTTCATGCACATGCCCATTAGAAATATTTAAAATAAGTAATCTAAACTTATTAATAATTGATTGAAATGATCCTTGTATGACCTCCTTAAATTTGAATTGAGTAGGAATTATTTTGGATTAACAGAATCATACATATCTTTTTGAATCACTAAGAGATAGTTGGAACTTAATAAAAGGATAGACCATATAATGGTCTATCATGATACATCTTGAGTGGTATTAGGGGGTACACCCTAAGTGGGCCTAATGGTTAAAAACATGTGTTTCCTCTTAGGAGGTCACAAGTTCAAATCCCTCTGTAGACTCCCTTGTCCCACAAACAAGGGGTCTCATAAACCATTCGTATAATTTACCCGTCATATCCCTTGACAAAAGGGGTCCCTTGTCCCATTAACAAGGGGTCTCATAAACCAATTATTAATATTAATGTTAATGCACAATGATATTAATAATTTTAGGTAACTAAAACCCTAAAACTTGATTGAGTGGAACTATACATTAATATTAATGCACAATGATATTAATAATTTTAGGTAACTAAAACCGTAAAAATTTATTGGGTGGAACTATACATAATCAAAATATTTTCTCAGATCCATTTGTACACTCAAGGTATCAAAATCTCTGTGCATAATCATTCTCTATTTTAAATAATATTCAAATCATACAGTTTTAAGCGGCTCCCGACCCCCCAAAAAATAAGGTTTATGTGGAACAAAATCCCTAAATAATTCATTACAACATAAATGTAGTACTACGTCTATTTCATGTTCGCCTACTTTATTTTCACCTATGTTGCTCACTGCCTTCCATTTTCCTCTCTGAATTATCAAAACATAGTTCCATGGCGAAGTAAAGGAATTCAAACAAGCAACATTGGAAGGAGATTTACACATACAAAGCACCTTGGAACAATATATAGTTCATGAATTGGCGTATATATTTCCTCACACCATGAACAATATATACGCCATGAAGCACCTTGGAACAACATATATGCAGTTTGTTTCGTATTTTACCAATATCTTTTAATTTACATGCCCAAAATGAAATTTGCAGCACCAAGATCCTTCATGTCAAATTTAGAGGACAACAAACTTTTCACATCCTGGATAATCTCTTTGTTTTTTCCTATCAACAACATATCATCCACATACAAGACCAAATAAATAATATGATCACCAATTAATTTGAAACACACACAATGATCCTCTTTGCTTCTTGTGAAGACAAATCCCAACATATAAGTATCATTTTTTTTATACCACATCCTTGGTTATTGCTTTAACCCATACATGGACTTTTTCATCTTACATACCAAATCCTTCTTTCCCTTCAAAAAAAAGCATTTTGGCTGCTTCATGTAGATTTATTCTTCCAGATCCCCATGTAGGAATGTTGTATTCACATCCATCTATTCTCCTTCAAAATAAAACAAAACAAAACATCATTGGATAAAATAAATATAATAAAATTTAACTTGGCAATAGGAGAATAAATATCACCAAAGTCAATTCCCTCAACCTAGGAATAACCTTTTGATACTAATCAATATTTGTATTTATCCACTTTTCCTTATGCATTCAACTTCTTTTCAAACACCCATTTGTTTCCAATGAGATTTATTCCAATCGGTAACTCCGCTAGATACCAAGACTCATTCTTATCTAAGGTTGCCATTTATTCAACCATGTCCTTTTTCCATAGTTTTCCATCCTTTGAATCCATTGCCTCCCTAATACCTCTAGGAGTATCATCACTAATACACAAAGAAACATTTGAATGTAAATCAGGTGGAGTATACATTTTTAGTTGTCTTCTTTCTCGAACTGATCTCCACAATACTGGAGTATGAGGATCTTCTTCTTCTAATTCATGTCCTTCTGTAGAGTCTGGTTCATCCTCTTCAACTAACTCTATTTTATTTTGTTCTTCTGGTTCATCCTCTTCAACTAACTCTATTTTATTTTGTTCTTACTTCCTTGGTAGGACTTTCTACTGAACAACATCTTTGATTTCTCTAAATACCACATCTTGGATATACATAAAATTCTTAGTTTCTAGATTCCAAATATTACAACCTTTCATACCATTTTTATACCCAATAAAGATACACTTTTTAACCTTTTATCTAGCTTACTCTTGTTTTCCTTTGGAACATGAAAATAAACATCATAGTCAAATACTCTGATATGTGTGAGAGAGGGTTTATTACCAGTCCATACCTCATGTGGAGTCTTATCATCCAGTGATGATGAGGGTGATCGATTGACCAGGTAACATGTAGTACCCACTGCCTCTACCCAAAATTCCTGTCCTAACCCGACACCACTACGCATGCACCTTGCTTTTCCATCAACATCATGTTCATCTTTTCTGCAACTCCATTTTGTTGAGATTTATATGGAGTAGCATTCTACCTTTATATACCATACTTCTCACATAATTATTTGAATTCATTTTCGTAGAACTCTCCAACATTATCTGTCGTCAACACCTTAATTATTTTCTATATTTGATTCTCCACAAGAGCCTTAAATTCTTTAAATGTTTGTTGTGGAGCCTTCCTATCTTTTTGATCCAGAGGTATTTTTTCAGTTGTGCTTGGATCCCATTTCATGATGAGGGGGTGTGGAGGGGTATTTCCCCACCATATATGTCGCTGAGGGGGTCCAGTAGTAGGTGACGACAAATTGTCTTGTAGAATAAATTGCCCTGTAAAATATTGTAATTTCGTGGTCAAACTGAATTGTTCATCATTAGGTTGCAGATCCGACAGTAGAAATTATATTAGGGTTTTTTTCCCTAGAAGGAAACCCTATTTAATGTATGAGGTAATTGCATTTTGTTTGTGTATGTGATTGCATATTTTATTTTGAGAGATGAGACTGTGAGAAAATAAGAGGATGTTACAACAGGTATGTTGTAGGATGTATCCCTTCATTTGCTAGATAATAATAAAGGAAGGAATGGCAATTTCTATGGTGGACATAGCCCACATTGGGTAAACCACGTATATATATATATGTCCCTATTGTATTTTTCATATTATATGCTTTATTCCCTCATTTGCTTGATTTTATTTCTTTGCGGTCCTCTTTTTCTAACAATTGGTATCATAGTGAAAGGTAACTCATAGGAAAAGAGGGTTCATGTTTTGAGAAGGAGAAATGGAGGAAGATGGAAAGTTTAGAGTTGATAAATTTAATGGCCCAAACTACCAATTATGGAAGATGAAAATGGAGACTATCTATATTAGAAGGATCTTTTCCTACCATTGGGAGGAAAAGCAAAGTAGTCGGCAAGTATGAAGAATGAAAAATGGGGGGTTCTTGATAAAAATGCACTAGGAACGATACGGTTGTGCCTAGAATCATTGATGAACTTCAAAATTTCAAAAAAAAAGACAACATAGGATATAATGAAGGCATTGTCTAAACCATATGAAAAACCTTCGGCCTCGAACAAGGTATTTCTAATGAAGCAATTATTTCCTATGAAGATGTCAGAAGGTGGGTCTGTTGTCGATCATTTATATGAATTTAATATGGTTACTAATCGGCTAATTTTTGTAGGAGTGAACTTTGATGATGAGGTTAGGGCTCTTCTAATATTCTTCTCATTTCTAGAAATATAGAATGGCTTGGTCATGGTTGTAATTAACTCTGTCTCCAGTTTAAACACTATGAAATTTGATGATGTGTGAGAGAGGGTTTCTTACCAATTCATACCTCATGTGAAATACTGTCATACAATTATGATGAGGGTGATCGATTCACAAGGTAACATGCAGTACCTACTGCCTCTACCTAGAATTCATGTCCTAACCTGACACTACCAAGCATGCACCTTGCTTTTTCCATCAACATCATGTTCATCCTTACTACAACTCCATTTTGTTGAGGTGTATATGGACTAGTATTTTGGGTTTATATACCTCATGTGAAGTCTTGTCATCCAGTGATGATGAGGATGATCGATTGACCAGGCAACATGTAGTACCGACTACCTCTACCTAAAATTCATGTCCTAACCTGACACCACTGAGCATGCACTTTTCTTTTTCCATCAGTGTCATGTTCATCCTTTCTGCAAGTCCATTATGTTGAGGTGTATATGGAGTAGTCTTCTTCCTTTCTATACCACACTTCTTACATAATAATTTGAATAAATATCCACCATTATCCATTCTCAACACCTTAATTATTTTCTCTATTTGATTCTCCATAAGAGCCTTAAAACTCTTTAAATGTTGGTTGTGGAGCCTAATTATCTTCCTGATTCAGAGGTCTCATTTCAACTTTGTTTGGATCCCATTTCCTGATCAGGGGGTGGGGGGGGATTTTTGCCCCACATATGTGGCAAAGGGAGTCTAGGGGGGGCGACGACATATTGTCTTGTAGAATAATTTTCCATGTAAAATATTGTAATTTCATAATCAATCTGAATTGCTCATCATTAGGTTGCATATCCGATGGTAGAAATTATCTTAGTGTATTTTTCCCTAGAAGGAAACCCTCTTTAATGTATGAGGGAATTGTATTGTGGATGTATATGTGAGTGAATATTGTATTATAAGAGATGAGATTGAGAGAAAATAAGAGAAAGTTATAGCGAGTATGTTGTAGATTGTATCTCTTCATTTTCTAGTAATAATAAAGGACTGACAATTTATTTGGTGAACGTAGCCCACATTAGGTGAACCATGTATGTCTTTGTAACTATTTTATTTGTTATCTTCTATTCCCTTGTATGTTTTATTTTATTTCTCTGCAATCCTCTTTTTCTAAAAATTGGTATCCGAGCGAAAGGTAACTCGTAGGAAAAGAGGGTTAGTTTTTTGAGTGGGAGAAATGGAGGAATATGGAAGGCTTAGGGTTTATAAATTTAATGACCAAAACTACCAATTACGGAATATTCAAATGGAAGATTATCTATATCAGAAGGATATTTTCCTACCATTTGGAGGAAAAAGAAAGCATCTGACAAGTATCAAGGATGAGAAATGGGAGGTTCTTGACAGAACGACATTAAGAATGATACGATTGTGCCCGATAGCATCAATGGCCTTTAAAATTTCAAAAGAAAAGACAAAAAATGATATGATGAAGGAATTGGATAAACTATATGAAAAAACCTCAACCTCCAACAAGGTGTTTCTAATGAAGCGGTTATTTAATATGAAGATGTCAAAAGGTGGGTGTTTTGTCTATCATTTAAAGGAATTTAATATGGTTACTAATCAAGTTATGTAGGACTGAAATTTGATGATGAGGCTAGGGCTCTTCTAATTTTGTGCTCATTTCCAAAAAATTGGAATAGCTTGGTCATGATTGTAAGTAACTATGTATCTGGTTCAAACACTCTAAAATTTGATGATGTTGTTGGTGTTATCCTTAGCAAGTAAATGCGATGGGAAATCACAGGTGAGACATTAGGTAATTTGTTGAACTTGGAGAAAAGGGGAAGACAAAGAGAAAGGGGAAATAACCTAGGAAACCATGGGAAGTTTATGAAGGGAATATCCAAATCTAGACTAGCAAAGATCGAATGTTGGAATTGTGGGAAGAAAGGACATCTTAAGAAACACTACAGATCTCAAAAGAAACAAGGAGATGGACAACAAGAGAAAAATATGGAAGAAAATGTAGCAAGTGATGTGTTACAAGATGCATTGATTGTTTATTTAGATAATATTATTGATTATTGGGTTTTAGATTCAGTGGATTCATTTCATGCCACATCCCATAGGAAAAAATTTTAATATCATGTTCAAGGTGATTTTGAACAAGTTTATTTAGGGTTATTATGAACCATGCAAAATTGTTTGAATGGATAAGGTACAAATAAAGTTAAAGAATGGAAACCAATTGTTATTGAAAGAGGTTAGACATGTTCCATATTTGAGAAAAAAACTAATTTCAATAGGGAAGTTGGGAAGTGAAGGATGTATAACTACATTTATAGAAAATGCATGGAAGGTCACTAAAGGATCACTTGTAATAACAAAATAAGAGAAGGTAGGTACATTGTATTCATGTACTGGTAATGTTGACTCTTCCATCTCTTTAGATTCTACATGAGTGGATACAACAATGTGGCATTGTAGGCTTAGTCACACGAGTGAGAATGGGATGTGGATACTTCAAAAAAGTAATTTGTTGCGAGATCTTAAACAAGTTGATTTGGATTTATATGAGTATTATGTTTATGGAAATCATAAGAGAGTCATATTTCTCGAAGTCAGAAAGGAAAAGAAGAGAGAAAAGTTATATTTTGTGCATACATATGTATGGGGAACAAATCATGCATCATCTCTTGGTGGGTCTCATTATTATGTTACTTTTATTGATGATACAACTAGGAAAACTTAGGTTTATTTTACCAACAAAAAACTGATGTTTTTGACACTTTTAAGAAATGGAAAGATTTGGTTGAAAATGAGACATGAAAAATGTTGAAGTGTCTCAAATCAAATAATAGAGGTGAATACTGTAGCAGGGAGTTTGATAATTATTGTTCATAACATGGGATTCATAGAGAGAAGACAGTTCCAGGAACACCACAAGAAAATGGTGTGTCAGAAAGGATGAACAAGACAATCATGGAATGTGCAAGGAGTATGGGATTGAATTCAAGGTTGCCCTTATAGTTTTGGGAAAATGTCATAGATATTAATATTTACTTAATAAACAAAGGGCCTTCAATCTCCTTGGATGGTGGATAACTAGAGGAGGCATGGATAGGTAAAAATTTAAATTACTCATTTCTAAATACTTTTGGTTGTGAAACATTTGTCCATATTGATAAAGAAAATAGAACAAAGATTGAGGCAAAATCCAAGAAGTGTACCTTTATTGGATACGATGTTAATGATTTTGGTTATCACTTATGGGATTATGAAAATCACAAAATCATTAGGAGTAGAGATGTGGTATTCAATGAAAAACTCATGTAGAAAGATCAGTTGTATGGAAATAAACAAGAAAAGGAAAACATATAATAGATAGCTCTTCATGAAATCAAAGAAAACGAAATTTCAAAGGTACTAGAAAATCAAAATGTAAAACAACATGAGAAACATATACCTCAAACTCGTATAAGTGTTGTTATAATATCTACGAGGTTAAGTATACACCCTAAATGATACTCTCTAGTGTTGTATTATTTATTGTTGACTGATTATGGTGAACTAGAAAGTTATGAAGAGACAATGCAGGTAGACACTAAAAGTAAGTGGGATCAAGGCATGAAATAAGAAATGGACTCCTTGGTAAATAACCAAACTTAGGTCTTGGTTTAGTTTCCTGCAGCAAAAAGAGCATTGCAGAATAAATGGGTTTACAGGGTGAAGGAAGAAGATGGAGGTAAAAAATGGTACAAGGCCAAACTTGTTGTAAAGGGGTTTGCATAGAAGAAAGGTATATATTTTTATGAAATATTTTCTCATGTTGTTAAAATGACTTCAATTAGGACTATTTTAAGTCTTTTGGTGGTAGAATATTTGCATCTTGAACAGTTAGATGTAAAAACATTTTTTCTCCATGGGGAATTGGAAGAAGAGATCTAAATGCACCATCTATAGGGGTATGAGGTAAAAGGGAAGGAGAAGTTGGCATGCAGGTTGAAGAAGAACTTGTATGGCCTAAAGCGAACTCCAAGGAAGTGGTATTTGAAATTTGACAAGTTTATGATAGAAAAAGGTTATTGTATATGTCATTATGATCACTATGTTTATTTTAAGAGGTTAGAAAATAGAAGCTATATTATCTTTCTATTATATGTAGATGGCATTCTTGTTGTAGGGTATAACATGCAATATATAAATGTGCTGAAAATGAAATTAGCTAATTCATTTGTGTTGAAGGATTTGGGTGTTGAAACGAAAATTTTTGGTATGAGAATAACAAGAGATAAGAAAAATCACAAATTGACATTGTCTCTTGGGAGAGTACATAGAGAAGGTGTTGGAGAGGTTTAGAATGTAGAAATGAAACCAGTTAGTACACCTTTGGCCACCTATTTCAAATTAACCAAGTAAATGTGTCCCAAGACACCCGAGGAGATACAATACGTGTCCAAGGTCACTTATTCATCAATAATTGACAGCTTGATGTTTGTGATGGTGTGCACAAGACCAGATGTTACACATGAAGTGGGATTCGTGACTAGGTATATGAACAATCTAGGTAAAAAACACTAGGATATAGTAAAGTGGATTCTCAGGTATTTGAGACGTACTACTATTGATGCATTATGTTTTGGAGGTTCACACATTGTTCTATAGGGATATGTTGATTCAGATTTCAAACATTGTTCTATAGGGATATGTTGATTTAGATATGGTGAGTGCTAAACATATAAGGAGGAGCACCACAAAGTATGTTTTCACTATAGGTGGAACAACAGTAATTTAGATAAATAAAAAATGCAAAATGGTTGTTGCGTTTCAACAACGAAAGCAGAGTATGTTGTTGCTACAGAAGCTAGTAAAGAGATGATTTGGTTACATAGGTTTGTTGAGGAATTGGGAAAGAAATAGGAGAATAGCAAGTTTTAATGTGATAGAAAAAGTTCCATTCATATTGAAAATAACTCACACTTCCATTATAAGACTAAACATATAAATCTCGGGTACCACTTCATATGATTTTTTTTGGAAGATGGACAATTGAATTTGGAAAAGATACATACAAGCCAGAATCCTGCAGACATTTTAAAAAAGGTAGTAACCAGGGAGAAATTGAGTTCTTGTTCAGTTTCAATTTACCTTCAATAATTAAGGTGAAGATGACAAACTTTCTAGGTCCAAGGTGGATCATAGTCCAATAGGTACAATAATAGTGGAGTTGATGTGATCATTCTCCAAGTGGGATATTGTTGGTTGTGGAGCCTGATTATCTTCTTGATTTAGAGGTCTTGTTTTGATCCCATTTCCTGACATGAGGGTGTGGGGGGGGATTCCCCCCCGCATCTATCACCAAGGGGGTCCAGGGGGAGGTGACAAATTGTCTTGTAGAATAAATTTCTTTGTAAAATATTGTAATTTCATAGTCAATCTGAACCGTTCATCATTAGTTTGTAGATTCGATGGTAGAAGTTTTGTTATGGTTTTTTTCCATAGAAGGAAAGTGTAACATCCCCAAAAATAAATTATTTTTAAGTCTGAAATTTCTTGTGAAATTATTTATGTTTTTGGTAAATTCGAAATTGGAAAATTATTGTCATTTATGGCAATTCCGAATTTCGAATTTAGTTAATTGTAATTGATGATTATGATTGTTGGGTAGAGACCTGATTTAACCCAACTAACTACTTGACTATGACACTTGTATGAAAACAAATATTTTATATTTATTGTTGAGGGACAAATGGAACAACCAAGTTAAAATCAGTTGACCATGACTCCATGAGTGGGGAACATGTTGGAACTACCTCAGGGCTGAATGCTACAAGTGGAAAAGCAAGTATTTGGCCATTAGCAGCCCCTGCAAATAAGGGATTTGGAAAGATGCAAAATTCCCAAGGGGAAAAGACATGGGCACAATTTATTTTGGATATATATCATATGGGAGGTGGCAAGACGATGTGTAGTATGCTCAGGGGAAAAATGATCTCTTGTTGTTATGAACATTGTATTATGAGTGTGAGGCAAGGAGGAGATTGTTGAAACTGAAGGACTATTGTTGAGGAGGAGTTCAAGAGTTCGCCCTCATGGTTAGGCTAGGGGGTGAACGAGACAAGTAAATTGGATGTTCTATTCTAAGGTTGGGTGGAAGTTGGTTGTTCCATTTGTTGTTCAGAAAATATTCAGATATGTCTATCTACTTTGTCTATGGTCAAATGTTATTTGAAGTACTAGCTATTAGAATGTATTTTCTTAAATCTGGATGAATCAATCTGTTTAGCAAATTCTGATGGAATGGGATGAATTGTAGGATAAAACTCTTACAGTTGATATATAGGCGTTGACTAAACTTTTTGTATCTTGGATGGAAATACAATTTAATTATGAGATTATGTTAGGAGATATATCTGTGTTAAACAACATATCCTTTTATTTCTATTATGAATTCCCTACCAGATATATGAATCATATGTATCTAAAGATATTTAGTTCTATAAGTAAAAATTTAGACTCTGCATGCACTAAAGGAAATTTTTGAAAGTAAAACTGAAACTTAAAATTCATATATAGTTACAGACTTATCTCTATAGGTCACCCCTTTAATTATGAACGAGTTGTTCTATGGATTTATTACTGTAGGGATGAAGTAAAGCTGGGACTGATATATATGCATATAGGTTCAAACATATCTTTGTAGGTTACATAAGAAATACCGTAATAAACAATGAAAATACCCAACCACACAAGTGCCAAACGAGACTTGATGATTTACCCATATGAACATATAATTACATGTGTGTGTGTGTGTGTGTGTGTGTGTGTGTGTGTGTGTGTGTGTGTGTGTGTGTGTGTGTGTATCTGTGTTAAACAACATATCCTTTTATTTCTATTCTGAATTCGCTACCAGATATATGAATCATATGTATCTAAAGATATTTAGTTCTATAAGTAAAACTTTAGACTCTGCATGCACTAAAGGAAATTTTTGAAAGTAAAACTGAAACTTAAAATTCATATATAGTTACAGACTTATCTTTATAGGTCACCCCTTTAATTATGAACGAGTTGTTCTATGGATTTATTACTGTATGGATGAAGTAAAGCTGGGACTGAGATATATGCATATAGGTTCAAACATATCTTTGTAGGTTACATAAGAAATACCGTAATAAACAATGAAAATACCCAACCACACAAGTGCCAAACAAGACTTGATGATTTACCCATATGAACATATAATTACATGTGTGTGTGTGTGTGTGTGTGTGTGTGTGTGTGTGTGTGTGTGTACCATTGTTTTACATGATGTTGCCTAACTTTGCTTACAGTTTAAGAAATTATACATATGAATTCCAACAATTAACACATGAGACTTCAAACATACTTTTCACTATTTAAACTGCGTGGCCTTTTATATTCTAGTTATTCCCTCATAAACCCCAAGAGGTTATCTAGGATCTTTTTATACATAGTCATAATACAAAGACTAATTAAAACAAATCACAGTAATGGAATAGCAAAAATACAATGGTACTTTTCGTTAACAACATATTTTAGAAGATATGTATGCCTACATGCTCAGATCTAAATAGCCATAAACAGAACACCTAGAGCGATAACTAACATCGTCGGGACCCAGATCTGAAAACCTTCAAGTCCAAACTTTAAATTGAAACCCGAGTACCTTTTGAGAGTATATTGTGTTTCTGATCCATCATGGCGACCATGTAAGCCCTACAAGAAAGGCGATATGAATTATTAGTGTCGGATAGTATTCAATCAAACTTTGGCATATGAGTTAAATCACATAAGATAGCAAAGATCTTGTCTGAAAGTTTAATACTTAGCTTGAAGTTATCACAGGTTGACTTGTAGAGGTAGTCGTGATCCTTTCGATGCCCAGAAGAGGGAGGAGTGAAGTTGAATAATCTGATGGGTACCCTCGCAGTAAAAATAGGGTCCCATCATTAGTTGAAATAACCAATACAAAAAGGAAAATATATTAACTATTTTCATAACTATAACATAGGTCAGACTCTTTCAAACAATTTAATCAACATCATATAGCATATATTTATAATACAGAGTCACTAGTTGAGTCACAGAGAGTACACCAAAGTATGATGACCATGAAGGAATTCTTCGTGAAGGAATTTTTAAACCAATACAGAACGCTTAAGTTTCTTTCCTGTATAAGTTAAAAGTTGTGACAAGTAATTTAGAGTTTTCAGCCGATTACGTTTATAGCATAGAACGCTTAGAGCTGAGGCATTTTTCCTTCTTTGACCACAAACAAAGTTACAGTATGTTAACTCATTGTTCCTCTTAACTTTACGAGTTGTTGACAGGATTACAGAGTTCCTTTAAGTTATACCTAACAATAAGTAAGAAAAACCTAATTTAAACATCCTTAAAGACCACAAGAAGTATCACTTAATCAGAACCAATAGATGGGATCGATCATGGATCTTTATATCCTAAATATCCTCAGTCTTTAACATAAACCACAAATTAAGGAATTTGTAGGACAGGTGCCAAAAACGATTGTCCTCAGCAAAACAAAGGACGTCGAGAGGCATAGTTTGTGACCCCTTTCACTATGAAAAAAATTGAGTCATGATAGACATCGAAGGGTGTAAGAAGAAAATTGAGAGAATCTCGGAAGGATTCAAATAGAGGTGTAATGTCCCATACAGTCTTTATGACTGATAATTGAATAAACTCAAAGAAAAACGAATGAAAACACCCAAGGCAATCCTGTGAAGTAAGTAGACAATCCACAGAGGGGATAGTAACTCATACTAAAGCAATGCAGTATCGGGGAACTACAGATATAACTTATGTTTTATTTATTGAAGGATGTAACCACCTACAACAGAAGATGAATAAAGCCAACACGCAGTATTTTTTGATAAACCTATCTTGGTCAAAACTACAGAACCGACATCCTCGCGACCTTGACCCTTTTCAGTCCAGAACAATGTCTACAGTTTTCATAAGCGTCATATTTATCATATATTAAGAGAGTAAAAGAGGCTAAGGGAGAAACAACAGAGGATTCCTAAGCAGTATCAACGGTCAAAGAAGAACAAAGAAAAAAAAAAACCACCACTGAATGTCGATAAAACATCACGTTCAGGAACTCTAAAGGTAAACATGATACATTACTAATACAAAGAGTCGATTAACAAGTGTCGAAGGACGCTTACCTTGCAAGGATTCCGACCAGTGCTCTTTGAACATTCCACTTCGCCATTTCAATATCTAGTTAACGAATTATGGTCTTGACATCAAGCAAAGTAGTAATGGAGGTACCCTCATAGTGGTTTCTTACACGCAGGGTGAGAAAGGAATAAACAAAATGATAGTGAAACTTCCAACTAGCCTAGTAATGGTGATGGGTAGGAAATTGTGTTGAGGACCATGTGACCCTTGTGAGATGGTAAGAGCACAATGGGCATGAAGTTCGAGTGCCAGCCAAGTAGTACGCCACATGATACTTCTTAAATGTCGCGGGTATAGTCATTAAACCAGACAACGATACCTTGCAACCTTTTTTAATGTCATAGTTATGATGAAGGACAAGCATAGGCCAGCTAGGGTTTAGAACACACATAGTTTTATTATAGTTATATGATTTAGTTCTTAATTATACCCTCGATGCCACTTCGACCAAGTTAGCTACCATGTGATCGATCAACAGTAATAATGGTGTAAATTACTCATAACCTTAATAAAAAACAATCGGGCTTGTTAAAGGGTTACATCATTACACTATGGGTTTGCGCGAATAGGATAGGAAACCTATAGTCTTTACAAACACTTTGCTCTATTAGAATGAAAGGACCAAGGTGGGTATAATCCTTAGGTAGTAGATTACATCTTCACTCTATTGCTAAGGTAGAGTTAAATTTTTCATGACAAACATGTACACTTAGTTATGTGTATGTAACTTGCATCCTTGTCAAGAAGTGGTAGGATTAAGCTATGGATGCCAAGGAAGTAGTGGAACCTTTCTGACATATAGTTATGATTGTTCGATGGTTTTCCTCTTTTAGACAAACGATAATTATAGTGATTGTATTTAAAAAAAAAATGTTATTTATTAATTTTTGGAAACATTACATATGTTATCAGAGCCATGGTTACAACACTTGGACCTTAAACAAGGCCAAACCATTTGCTTAGCACATATTTTTTTTTATGTTCATGTAAAGCTAACAAAACCATTATTGTTACAAACACGAAACGTTTTTTTCTATTCTGATCATGGAAGCATAGGATGAAGAAGATATTAGACTCGAAGAGAATCCTGAGCAAAGGCTCCGTGAAGATCAGAGGCAGAAAAGTGAGGAAATCTCACCTACCGAAGTTATGGAAACTATGAGAAACCTCATTGTGGAGTTGCAATTTTTCAAAGAAGACAATGAGAAACTGAAAAAGTCACAGCAGGAACAATAAGAAATAAATGAAGTTCTACTATGAATCATAGTGACAAAAAAGAGCCCAAAGGATGATAACCAAGAAGAAGAGGTCAGTAAAAGGGCCTCCAATAATTCTGGCCCTGAAGCAGAAAAAGGGAACATCTCATCCAATGGTACACCTTCAGCTGAAGATAAAACAAAAATGGGAAGAAAAAGGAAACAAGTAGACCACCTTGAGGTAGAATTTAAGAAAATCAAACCATCTACCTTTGACGGGGAATATAGAATAGGGGAGGAAGTTGAAGCATGGTTATTAGACATAAAGAAGTATTTCGAGATATACAATTATTCCAACAATATGAAGGTCAGAATGGCCATCTATAATCTGAAAGGAAAGGCTAGCATATGGTGGAAGGACCTGAAGTTGGCCAAGGGCTTAAAGGAAAAACATATGGAATGGTCATATTTTAAGAAGTACTTTAAGAAAAAGTATTTATCTGAAAGTTACTATGAAAGAAAAACTAAAGATTTTTATGAGATACGACTCATTCAAATGGCTATGGATGACCTGATAAAAAAAATCCTGGAATTAGTGAGATTTTTGCCTTATATCCGAGAGGATAAAGTGAAAATCCAGTGGTTCCTAAGCTGTTTACCACAGTCCTATAAGGATAGAATTGAATTCGATAATCCCATATCCTTAAGTGAAGTTTTCAGGAAGGCCTGAATGTGTTAAGACCAATATAAAGAGCGGTCAGAATTTCCCAAGGCTTGGAAAGACAAGAAACAAGACTGAATGAATTAGCGGAAGAAGGGATATCATCAACCAGCCCCTTTTCATAACGCAACAAAGAGTTTTCCAAGGAAATATTTTCACTCCAACAACCAGAACACCCAAGGAAGTGGTAAACCAGTTAATTTAGGAACAAAGAAGTTTGGGGACAGCCCCCACGAACCATTAAAATGTTGGGGATGTGGAGAACCTCACCTAAGGAGGAACTGTCCATGTTTGACTTCAGCAGCGAGGACTACGGTTCACAACATACAGGAAGCCTCTACAGTGGGAGATGTGGGTAGAAGCTTACATCGGATCAATGCAGTCGTGGATGGATGAAAAGCTGACCACCAATCCACTGTAGTGGAGATTGAAGGTAAGATTAACAATACTCATATTTATGTTTTAATCGATCTAGGAGCTACGTTGAGTTACATCGCTCCTAGTGTAGTCGATTCAAATAAGCTTGAAAAAAAAAGACATGCAAAAGTTTGGCTAGTACAACTAGCAAAAAGAACAAAAAGAAAAGTATCTGACATTATTTCTTATTATGAGTTTAGTTTAGGTGGTAAAAACACAAAGACAAATCTGAACACTCTACCGTTAGGGTCTTATGATGTAATTATTAGAATGGATTGGTTAGAAAGGCATAAAGCATTGTTAGATTGTTATGAAAAATAACTCAAGTATAAAGATGAAATTGAAACTGTTAGGACAACTCAAGGTATACAAAAACCAATCTCAGTTAGATAGATTTCAACAATACAATTTAAGAAATGCATGAGAAACGGTTATCAGATTTATCTCATCCAAATAACAAATCTGTTGGAAAAATAAAATAAACCTAGCTTGGAGGATCTTGACATCTTGCATGATTTCAAAGATGTGTTTGTTAATGAGATACCTGAATTACCCCCAAGGAGGGAGATAGACTTTGCTATCCACCTACTACCTGGTTCAACCCCTATATCTAAAGCACCCTACTGAATAAGTTTATCGGAATTAACAAAGTTAAAAATTCAATTACAGGAATTATTGGACAAAGAATATATCAAACCAGGTGTTTCACCATGGGGAGCACCAGTCCTTTTTGTTAAAAAGAAAGACAAAACTCTAAGATTATGCATCGATTACAGAAAACTAAAAAAAATGACTGTTAAAAACAAATACCCCTTACCCAGGATCAATGATATGTTCGACCAAGTAGGTGGGGCCAAGATTTTTTCTAAATTGGATTTAAGATCTGGTTATCATGAGGTTAGAATAAAAGATGAGGACATAAGTAAAACAACATTCAGAATGAGATATGGACATTATGAATTTGTTGTTATACTGTTTGGACTCACTAATGTGCCAACCACATTTATGTGCTTAATGAACAGTATTTTCAGTCAATACTTGGACAAGTTTGTTTTGGTATTTATTGATGATATCCTAGTATGTTCTAACATAGAAGAAGAACACAAAGAGAACCTAAGGATAGTTCTGCAAACTTTAAGAAAAAACCAACTATATGCTAAATTCAATAAGTGTGACTTTTATCAGAAGAAAATACAGTACCTAGGACACGTAATATCTGAATAAAATATTGCGCTCAACCCTGAGAAAATAAGAGCCATCATGGAATGGTTGATTCCTAAGGACGTAGCAGACATCCGGTCATTCATGGGAATCACTAGATATTACCGCAGATTTATAGATGGATTTTACAAGATTTCATACCCTATCACCTCACTACAAAAGAAGGGAACCAAGTTCAACTGGTCACAGAAATGTTAGGACAGTTTTAATCAGTTAAAGGAATTATTGACAACTGCACCCATTTTAAAGGTAGAAGATCCAGACAAAGACTTCACAGTTTGTGTAGATGTGAGTAAAGAAGGTATGGGCGGTGTCCTGACTCAGGAAGAGCACGTTATTTGTTATGAATCCCTAAAACTAAAGGAACACGAATGAAACTACGTCACTCATGACTTAGAGTTGGTAGCTATCATGCATGCCTTAAAGATGTGGCGACCCTATATAATGGGAAGAAAATTTATGTTATTGACGGATAACAGTGGTGTGAAATTTTTGTTTAGTCAACCAGACCTTAATGTAAGGCAAGCGAGATGGTTGGCCTTCTTGAGTGACTTTGAATTTGAGGTAAGACATATCAAGTGTAAGGAAAACAAGGTGGTTGATGCCTTAAGTAGAAGAGTTCATGGGTTGTTTGAAATAAACGTTAGCAAGGCAGAAAGTGATCTTGAGCAAAGGATAAAAGTTGCGGGTAATAACGATGAGAACTACACTAAAACAGTGGCAGAATTACATAATAATATAGAAAATTCAAAAAAAACAGATTTGATTTTGGAAAGAAATGGTTTACTACAATTTAAAAATAGAATATACATACCTGATTCAATGGAATTAAAGTTAACGGTTTTGGACGAAGTACACAAAAAACCATATTCTGGTCATCCGGGATACCAGAAAATGGTAACATCACTAAGGAGGTTATTTTATTGGCCCCATATGGAGGATGAAACAACATAATACTTATCTAAGTGTCAATATTGTCAGCAGGTGAAGGCCGAACACCAACATCTAGCCAGCCTGTTGCAGCCCTTACCTGTGCCGGAATGGAAATGGGAGACTATATAACTGGACTTTATTACAAGTTTTCCTAGAACTCAAAAACATAATGATTCAATTATGGTGGTAATCGATAAGTCTACTTTTAAATCTATTAACATCACTGAAATATTAATGAAACAAATTTTTAGAGTGCATGGTATTCCTAAAATGGTGATTTCGGATAGAGACGTAAATTTTACATCTACTTTTGGAAAGAATTGTTTGCAGGATTAAATACTAACTTGAATTTCAGCACCATTTATCATTCACAAATGGATGGGCAGACCGAACGAGAAAACCAAATCATAGAAGATATGCTACGCATGTATGTAAGGACAAAACCAAGCAAGTGGGAAGACTACCTACACTTGGTAGAATTTGCGTACAATAATGGTTACCAAACATTGGCTAAGATGAGCCCCTTCGAGGCACTGTACGACAAAAAGTGTATGACTCTGATTAGATGGGATAACCCCGTGGACAGACTCATGGTAGGACCAAAAATGCTCCAAGAAATGGAGAATACAGTAAGAAAAGTTCAGAAGAATTTAAAAGAGGCTCAAGACAGACAGAAAAGTTATGTGAACCTGAAAAGAAGACACTTGGAATTTCAAGTGGGGGATCACGTCTATTTAAAATTCAAAGACCAAAAAAGTTCACTAAAGCTAGAGAACTATGCCAAGTTGGCACCCAAGTTTTGTGGCCCTTTCGAGATCTTAGCTTGAATTGGAACCGTAACATACCAACTTGCACTTCCTACCAAACTAAAAATTAATAATGTATTTCATGTTTCTTTGTTAAATAATTATGTTCATGACCCTACTCATATGATCGATTTGAACTTGGTGCAGGTGGAACCAGAAGGAGAGTTCCAAGAAAAACCTCTTGGCATTCTAGACAGGAGATAAATAGCACTATGGAACAGATTCGTCGCCATAAACAAAATAGCACTATGGAACAGATTCGTCGAGATAAATAGCCATAAACAAAACACCTAGAGTGATAACTAACATTGTCGGGACCTAGATCTGAAAACCTTCAAGTCCAAACTTTAAATTGAACCCTGAGTACCTTTCACGAGTAGGGTGTGGTTCTGATCCATAACGATGACCATGTAAGCCCTGCAAGAAAGGAGAGACTAATTATTAGTGTCGGATAATAGTCAATCAAACTTTAGCATATGATTTAAATCACATAAGATAGCGAATATCTCGTCTGATGGTTTAATACTTAGTTTGAAGTTATCACAGGTCGACTCTGAGACGTAGTCATGATCCTTTTGACACAAAGAAGAGGGAGGAGTGAAGTTGAATAATCTAATGGGTACCCTCACAGTAAAAATAGGGTCCCATCATTAGTTGAAATAACCAATACATAAAGGAAATTATATTAATTGTTTTCATAACGGTAAGATAGGTCAGACTCTTTCAAATAATTTAATCAGCATCATATAGCATATGTTTATCATACAGAGACACTATCCGAATCATAGAGAGTACACCAAAGTATGATGAATGTAAGCATTAATTCACACAGAAAATCTTGATAAAGGAACTTTAAGTCAATACGAAATTCTTCGTGAAGGAATTTTTAAACCAATACCGAATGCTTAAGTTTCTTTCGTGTATAAGTTAAAAATTGTGACAAGAAATTTAGAGTTTTCAGTTGATAATATTTATAACGCGGAACGCTTAGACCCGAGGAGTTTTGCCTTCTCTGACCACAAATAAAGTTACGATATTTTAACTCACTATTCGTCTTAACTTTACGAGTTGTTGACAGGATTACGAATTTCCTTTAAGTTATACCTAACAGTAAGTAAGAAAAACCTAAGTTAAACATCGTTAAAGACCACAAGAAGTATCACTTAATCAGAACGGATGGACGGGACCAATCATGGATCTTTATACCCTAAATATCCTTAGTCTTTAACATAAACCACAGATTAAGGAAGCCGCAGGCTAAATGTCGAAAATGATTGTCCTTGAAAAAACAAAGGACACAGAGATGCATGGTGGGTGACCCCTATCACTATTATCGCACTATGTTATGAAAAAAAACGAGTCATGACAGACATCGAAGTGCGTAAGAATAAAATCAAGAGAATCTCGAAAGGATTCAAATAGAGGTGTAATGTCCCATACAATCTTTACGCCTGATAATTTAATAAACTCAAAGAAAAAAGAATTCAAACACCCAAGGCAATCTCGTGAAGTAAGTAGACAATCCACAAAGGGGATAGTAACTCATACTAAAGCAATGTAGTCTCAGGGAACTACAGATAGAACTTATGCTTTATTTATTGAAAGGCGTAACCACCTACAACATGAGACAAATAAAGCCAACACACAGTATTTTTAGATAAACCTATCTTGGTCAAAACTACAGAACCGACATCCTCGCGACCTTGACCCTTTTCAGTCCAGAACACTGTCTATGGTTTTCATAAGCATCATATCTATCATAGATCAAGAGTGCAACAAAGGATAAGGGAAACACCATAGAGGAGTCCAAAGAATTATCAACGGTTAAAGAACAACAAAGAAAAAAAAAACCACCACTGAATGTCGATAAAACATCACGTTCAGGAACTTTGAAGGTAAACAGGGTACATTACTAATACAGAGAGTCTATTAACAAGTTTCGAAGGACGCTTACCTGGCAAGGATTTCGATCAATGCTCTCTAAATGTTCCACTTCACCATTTCAAGCTCTAGTTAATGAATGAAGGCCTTGACATCAAGCCAAGTAGTAATGGAGGTAGACTCATAGTGGTTTCTTACATGCAAGGTCAGAAAGGAATGAACAAAATGATAGTGAAACCTCCAACGAGCCTAGTAATGGTGATGGGTAGGAAATTGTTCTGAGGGCTATGTGACCCTTATGAGGTGGCGAGAGCATAGTGGGCATGAAGGCTGAGTGCTAGTGATCCAGATTTTATGAGCAGAACGAAATGAATATAGATTATTAATAGGTGCTTAACACGAAAATAACAGAGATACAGTAAAACTGGCTTTCTATTAAATAATGAAATAAGCTGAAACTGTAAAAATGCAGCGGAAACAAGCTTGCTCGAATGGTGGCGGCTTATCTCT
>JASDQU010374208.1:114100-128677 GCA_032191745.1 Picea mariana | reverse complement strand
TTTGTGAGGGTCACATGAACTAGGATGGGAATTCCTAAACTGTCCATGTGGCCTCTCCTGGCCAGAATCCGTTGTAGGGCCTAAAGGCTCAACCCCTCCCACAACAACACTTGAATATCACTCTTATTGGAATAAATATATGAATGTGTTGTTGTATAGTGCCTAATCTGGAACCCTTTGTAATTGTACATATAGGCTGGTGAGTCTATTGGTAACAAGTGTAAATGTAATGAAAATTTAGGCTAGTGAGCCAAGGACACCTAATTTTTTTTTTGCTCGCATCAAAGTAATGCGTAAAAAAGTGTTAACAAAGACAAGGTGCACACATTCTATATGTTGTGCACACCTGGGAAAGCACGTACATTGCAATGTGTTGCGTGCACTTCTGTTAGTGTGTGGTAACGACCTAGAAATAGGTGGTACTGACTTATAGATGTGAATATATGATTTTTTGTGTTTTGAGGCCGGAGATCCTGTGTGATTATGGGGTTGGTGAGCCTATACACATATAGGCTATTGCGCCTATCCATGTAAATATAATCATGAATATTAATATAATATTTCATCGTTGCGTTGAATGACTCAGACAAAAAGAGATGGGGGTCCTACTCCATCGAAAAAATGAGGATGAGTCATAAGTCTTAGGAAATATTTTATAATATTTCCGAGAAAAGTGTAAATGTGAGATATATTATTTTATCCTAATTTCCTGATGGTAGGGAGCGGGTCACCAAGTGGCTTAAAGTTACTTTTCGAGGTAACAAGTGTCAAGTGGAGGGAATGCAATATATATTGTTGGCCTTAGTGCATTTTTGGGGGAATTATTGTATTATTATGATTATTATTCATGTTGGAATCTCTTGTGGGAAGAGGGGGTCGGACTGTATGGAAAATATGGTTATAACTGCATCTACTCAAGGAAGCTTGCAGGACATTGTGAGGCTATAACCAAAATTATATTGTTGAGAAGTCGGGTTGGTAGACCATGACCAGTCTCTTTGGGTGAGAAACTAGTTGTTGTGGTGTGATTTCCAAACCCATGATCATATTCTCCAGGTGAGGCTATTGTTGAGAATTGTTATCTGGTGCATTAGGCATTAGTCACATGCATCAAAGACTTCTTGTATGATCTATTGTTAGTAACCCTGGGAAGGGAAGTGGGGTATCCAAAGGACTATTGAGGAGAGAAGGGGCGCACTTCCTTGGGTGTGACAGGTGTGTGGGAAATGAGGGAATGTGGGCTAGTTACAGCAACAGGAACCTAGGATTGGCCAATTCTATTAAGTTTCAGACCATAGCTTGTCTCTAGGATCCTTTTTGGTCTCGTGTGTTGGGTATGTGTTATATTATTTTCACGAGTAGTAGTGTCTGAGCATCTGCGCCAGGCCTGCAGGAGGGTTAGAGGGGGGCGGAGCCCCTCGCGTGGAGGTTCAGGGGCAGTGCCCCCAATTTTTTTTTTTTTCGCATCGGGACCGCTTTATATTTAGGTGCTTTTTCGTCACATGGTTTCTTTGCCGATGGTTTTCTATTTCCAGTTAAGGAATTAGGGTTTTGGAATAATCCAAGTCATTGGGTTAGGGTTTTGGATGCCACTGGCTCCTATATGTATTTTGTATTGTAAACATTGTAACACCATGAATGAATATAGAATATGTTGGTTTTCCCGGTTTGGGTTTCCAGGGAAAAAATCTCTATGTAATGTTTGTATTTTCCATTGTATATTTTTTGTTCTTTTCTGAATATCCGTTTGTAGTAGATATTGTATAAGGTTAGAATTTACATCGTGGAGTTGAGCCCCAGCTTGGGGGTGACCTGTTGCTGAAAGTTTAATAGAAACAATGTCTATGGTTGGGAGGAACGTCTGAGTCAAGGCCATAGTTGGTGATTTTCATAAAAGATAATTTTTCTTTATGTTCTTGTCGTGTTTACTGTGTGTTTGTTTATCTATGTTTGACATGGGTTAATTCTTGTATGTCATTGCATATAAGTATTTTTTTTTATTATGTTTAGTGATTCTTGCACCTGTAAGTAGGATGAATATATCCTATATTTGTAGTTATGCATGGATATAACCAATATAGTTAGTTTTTCCTACTATGTTAACCTAGTGATTTTGGTTATGAGTCGCCAAGAAGAATATTGAGCGGTCTAGTGCACAGGGTGGTAGCCTGTGTACACCAAGAGGCTGGAATTGTGGGTGTGCGGGAAAAGAATTAGATTCCACGCACATTGAAAATTGAGTTGGAGAATGACCCCTAGATGGTTGTGCACGAGGTTGTGATGTGTTAACAATATTATAGTGCATGCAATTGGTGCGCTCATTTCTGAGTTATTTCCATTGATTAAGGTTGTATTAGAATAAATTGTTGCTTCCGCTATTATAAGTTGCATGACACGTATCAATGTTGGGCTGAGTGTGTTACTTCAATTTAAACTATGTGGGTTGTGTTTAAACTAGAAACTACACAATGAGTGATGTCAAAGTGTTTTAAGGAGTAGCGTGGCCCAACCTGGGTGGTTGGGGATGTTATAAATTGGTTGTTTAAGAGCTTGTGTAAGGTGGTAACGGGACTCAGTGGGAGACTGGGTACGTTACAAAATTTGAGGTTGAGTGATATGTCCCAGCCTGGGTGGCTGGGTACATTACATTATGGTATCAGAGCTATTGGTTCAACATTGGACTTGTATGGGCTAGAGATTAGTGTGAATATATGTGTGCACTAAGAATCGGTACCTCACACTATAGAATTTAGTTTGCATGGAATAGCATTAGTGTGTGGTATATAGTAGTGATGCGAAAAAAGATAGTGGTGTGCGGGTGTGCACACTAGAGTTAGGGTGTTAAAATCATCCAAGAAATCTGAGAGAAAGGATTCTGACAAAATGGTGCAAATATTTCATGTAGTTGTTGCATGAAATTGCCTAACAAATCTTGTTGTCTGCACATTTTTCATAATTATCAACAAATAGATCAAGACAGAGTCAGTGCAGAAGGTTGAAAGCATGGAAGATGTGTGAATGACTTATAGTCCTGATGATGAATTTGTAGGTTTGTATGTTGGGATGGGTGTTGATGGTACTAAGTTCAAGGGGGAGCACATGAACTAGGTAGAAACTGTAAAAATATTGCAAAAAGATGTCCAGAGTTATAAAGATGATAATGAAAGTATTATGAGAGCCAAGGCACAACAAGATGACTTCAATGACAAATTGATGCAGAGCTTGGACATAATATAAAGGTAAATGGATAAGGAGACAGAAATGAGTAGGTCAAGAAGTCATAGGTATCATGATGAGAAAAGAAGAGAAGAAATAAGTATCGTTAAGCATTCTTTCAAGAAAGAATGCAATAGCTCGAGTACATCTCCTATCAGAAAGCATAAGGGAAGGACTAGGGTGGACGAGATACAAGGAGAAATGAATAAGATCAAACCTCCTACCTTTGACGATGAGAACAAGAAGGAAAAAGACGAGGAGACGTGTTTGTTGTATATGAGGAAAAACTTCCAGCTACATAAATATTATGTGCAGGCGAAAGGGATAATTTCTATCTATCAGTTAAAAGGAAATGCATCGATGTGGTGGGATCAGTATGTGCAAGTGAAACACGTTGATGAGAAGAAAGTGACTTGGAGAGAATTTAAGAGGTATTTCCAAAAGAAATACTTAACCAAGCGGTATTATGAGAGGAAAATGAAGGAGCTCTTCGAACTCAAGCTTGGGAGCATGATGATTAATGAGTACAAAAGAATATTTTTAGAACTGCTAAGCTATGTTCCTTTTATCAAGGATGAACATGTGAATATTAAGAGATATTTGAGTGGGTTTCCCTCATTTATCAGTGACAATATACAGTATAATGTCCCTAATACATTGGAAGAGACCATAAGGCGTGCTAAGTGTCTTTATGATCAACAAAGGGGAAGATTGACTTTCTAAAAGGATTGGGAAGACAAGATGGAAAGTAATGTGAAACAGAGGAAGAAGGGAGTTAAGCCACCTTTTTTCAGAAATATTACGCAAGGACATATGACACTTCAAGATCCCACAATGTCGAAAAAAATTCATGGAAACAACCTATGTAGTGTTGGGGTTGTAGCAGAAATCATATGCAGAGAGGTTGTCCTCAAAGAGGTGATAAAGTGAGGATTGTGCACAATGTACAACAAGATGGGATAATGGAAGACATGGGTAGAAATGTGCCAAGAACTTATGCCACATTGGATAACAAGTAATTTGAGTTCCAATCGCACATGATCAAGGTGGAAGGTAATAATAATGACCAACCCATTGCTATTTTAAGATACCCAAGACCTAGTCATAGTTATATAGATCCTAAGATTGTGGAAAGATACCCCATCGAGAAGAAAGCTTGGAAAACCTTGGTTGGTGCAGTTAGCTACAAGGTCAAAAATGAAAATCAATGAGATGGTTAAGGCATGTCCATTAGAGCTGAATGGACTATGAACAAAATCATTTTAAATATTATACCTTTGGGTTTGTATGATTTCCTCATTGGTATGGATTGGTTGGATGAGCATCATGCTATCCTGGATTGTTACAATAAGGAATTTACTTTTCTGGATGAGCAAGGAAACTTGAGATTAGTTCAAGGAATTCCAAGAACTATGACTATCAGAGAAGTTTCAACATTGCAGTTGAAGAATGGTTACAGGAAAGGGTGTCAACTATTCACAATGCACATGGAAGAGGCACCTAAGGATAAAGTGCCAAGTGTGGAAGAATGTGCATAAATGAAAGAGTATGAGGATGTGTTTAAAGAGATTTCAATATTTCCTCTGAAAAGAGATATTGACTTCTCTATTAATCTGATGACAGGAGTAGAACTTGTATCTAATACTCCTTACAGGATGAGTACACCATAATTGAAGGAGTATCATATGCAACTTGAAGAGCTTCTGAAGAAGGTATATATACACCCAAGTGTGTAGCCTTGGGGTGCACCAATCTTGTTTGTGAAGAAGAAGGATGGTACACTGAGAATGTGTATTGACTTCAGATAGTTGAATAAGGTAACAATGAATAACAAGTATCCTTCACCAATGATAGATTATTTGTTTTATCAACTAAGAGGCACAAGCATATTTTACAAGATAGATCTCAGATCCAGATATCACCAAGTGAGAATAAAATAGGAATACATCAGTAATACTACCTTTAGAACAAGGTATGGTCATTATGAGTTTATAGTGGTTCCATTTAGGTTGTCGAATGCACCCACTATCTTCATGTTCTTGATGAATGGAGTTTTCAAAGAGTATTTAGATAAGTTTGTCATTGTATTTTTGGACGGAATTCTTATTTACTCAAATTATGAGGAAGAGAACGAGTAACACTTGAGGATGGTGTTGCATGTATTGAGGGAGCATTAGCTTTATGAAAATATGAGCAAGTGTTCATTTTACCAATGACAAATTCATTACTTGGGTCATATTATTTTAGAAGAAATAATAGTTGTGGACCCAGCGAATATAAAATCCATTCAGGAATGGTCGACACCAAGAAATTTTGTAGAAGTGGGATCCTTTATGGGACTAGTAGGGTACTGCAAAAGGTTTATTGAAGGATTTTCATAGATTTTTCATCCAATCACATCCCTTCAAAAGAAAGGTTCGTGATTCGAATGGACTCTAGATTGTGCAAGGAGCTTTTAGCACTTGAAGAGTTTGCTGACAAGTGTGCCAATTTTGAGGATTGATGATCCTGATGCGGAATTTGTTGTGCGCACATATGCATGAAAATAAGGGTTTAGTGGAGTCCTAACTCATAATGGGCATGTGGTGTGCGATGAGTCAACGAATTTGAAAGAGAATGAAATTCTCTATGCTACACATGATTTAGATTTGGAAGATATAGTGCATGCCTTGAATATGTGGCAGCATTATATAATTGGAAAGAGATTTGAGCTTAGAATAGACCATTGTGGTATGAACTATTTGTTTGGAAAACCAAGTTTGAATGCCAGACAAAGTAGGTGGTTAGAGTTCCTTAGTGAATATGACATCGAAATAAAGGATATCATAGGAAAGGAGAACAAAATGGTTGATGCACTCAGTAGAAGGATGCATGAAATATATGCTACAACCATTGGCATGTACTAGACATATTTGCGTGACAAAATTTTTAAAATTTCCATATCAAATATGTATTTTATGGATACAAGTGTGATGTTAAAACAAGGTATGTTGCAATAGAAGTTTGAAGGATATGAGTTGAGAGAGGATGGAATACTCATGTATATACACAAAGTCTATGTGCCAAATGATCAAGGGTTGAAGAACCTGATATTTTCGAAGATGCATAAGGATCCTTATGCTGGAAATCTAGGTTATCAGAAGACAATTGTTGTAGTCAAGAAGAAATACTTTTGGCCAGGTATAAAAAAGGAAGTTATAGATTTTATTGTGAGATGTCTCGAATGTCACAAGGTCAAGGATAAGCACAAACATCTAGTTGGTCTATTGCATCCCTTTCCCATTTCTGAGTGGAAGTGGGAAGTGGTGACCATAGGATTTATAACTAAGTTTCCTGAGATGACTAAGAAACATGATTCTACTATGGTGGTAGTGGAAAAGCTTACCAAAGCTGCCCATTTTATTCTAGTGTAGTCAATGTACAAGGTATCCAACATTGTTGAGATATACATGCATGAAGTTGCTAAGTTGCATGGTGTTCCTAAGACAATTGTGTCTGACAGAGATTCCAAGTTCACCTCAAACTTTTGGAAAGGGTTATTCAAGGGATTTGGAACAAGTTTGAATTTCAGCACAACATATCATCCTGGGTCATATGGTTAGACTGAGAGGGTAAATTGGGTGATTTAATACATGCTTAGGATGTATGTGATGGATAAGACATTGAAATGGGAAGACTACCTTAATTTGGTAGATTTTGCATACAATAATGGGTATCAGGCATCTTTAAAGATGATACCATTTGAGGCACTTTATGGTAGAAATTGCAACACACCAGTGATTTGGGATAACCTAGAAAATCGTGCAGTAGTTGGGCCAGAGTTGCTTCGGGAAATGAAGGAGCATATGGTAAAGATCAAGTAGAATTTAAAATATTCACAAGACGGAAAGAAAAGATGTGTAGATAAATGCAATACCCATAAATAATTTGAAGTGGGTGATCACATGTTTATGAAAGTGAAGGCTAGGTGTAGTTCCCTAAAGTTGGGAAAGTTATCTGAGTTAGCGACACGCTATTGTGGGCCATTTGAAATCATTGAAAGGATTGGTCATGTCACTTATTTCCTTCCATTTCCTGCATCCTTATGCATTCATAATGTTTTCCATTATTCATTGGTTAAGAAGTATGTACCTGATGCTAATCATATTATTAATTGGAATGTGATTCAGGTGGAACTAGAAGGTGGATTTCAAGTTAGGCGGATTTTCATATTGGATCGAAAATTCAAGCAACTCCAGAATCGAGTCATGGAGTTGGTAAAGGTCCAATGGACCTATTATGGTCCCAAGGATGCAACCTGAGAGCGCGAGGATGCCATGCGAGCAGAGTATCCTCATCTTTTTTATGATTTTTGAAATTTTGTGTGCTCATGTGTATATGATAAATTGAGGACAATGCATAAATAAGGGGGAGGAGATTGTAGTGTCCTTGATCCATAACCCTTTATAATTATACATATAGGATGGTGAGTCGATTGGTAAAAAGTGTAAATATAATGAACAATTAGGTTGGTGATCCAAGAACACTTAGTTTTGATGTTGCACGCATCAAAGTAGTGTGCAGAGAAGTGTTATCAAAGACAAGGTGTGCAAAGTCTATGTGTTTCATGCACCTAGGAAAACACGTACATTGCACTGTGTTGTGTTCTCTTACATTGGTGCATGGTAACGACATGGAAGTGCAAGGTACTGAGTTATATATATGTATATATGATTGTTTATGTTTTGAGGCCGAAGATCTTGTGTGATTGGTGAGCCTGGACGCAGATACACCAGTGTGCCTATACATGTAAATATAATCATAAATATTAATATAATATTACATCACTACATGCTGACTGACTTAGACGAAAAGAGATGGGAGGCCTACTCCACCAGAAAAAGGGGAAAAGGGGGGGTGAGTCATAAGTAGTAGGAAATATTTTATAATATTTCCAAGAAAAATGTAAATGTCACATATATTATTTTATCCTCAGTTCCCGAGGGTAGGGAACGGGTCACCGAGTGGCCTAAAGTTACTTTTGAAGGTGGAAAGTTTCAATTGGAAGGAATTCAATATATATTGATGGACTTAGTGCATTTTTGGTGGAATTATTGTATTATTATGATTATTATTCATGTTGGAATCTCTCATGAGAAGAGGGGGTAGAATTGTATAGAAAATATGATTATTACCATATCTATTCAGAAAATCTTGTAGGGAGTTATGAGGTTATAAATATAATTCTACTATCGAGGAGTCGGGTTGGAAGACTGTTAGTAGTCTCTCTGGGTGAGAGACTAGCTATTGTGGAGTAGTTTCTAGACCCATGAGCATATTCTCCAGGTGAGAGTATTGTTGAGAATTGTTCCCTAGTGTGTTGGGCATTAGTCGCAGGGCTCGTAGAATTCCTATCTGGCATATTGTTGGTCACCCTGGGAAGGGAAGTGGCGAAGCCGAAGCACTGGGCCACACTTCCTTGGGTGTGACATGTGCATGGAGAATGAGGGATTATGGGCTAGTTGCAGTAGCAGGCACCTAGGATTGGACAATTTTGTTGAGTTTCATACCATATCATGTTGCTAGGATCCTTTAAGCCCTGGTGGAGTTGAGCCCCAGCTTGAGGGTGACCTGTTGCTGAATGTTTAAGAGAAATAAAGTCTATGGCTGGGAGGAACGTCTGATTCAAGGCCAGAGTTGGTGATTTTCATAAAAGATAAGTGTTCTTTATGTGCTTGTCTTATTTACTATGTGCTTGTTTATCTATGTTTGAAACAGGTTAATCCTTGTGTGTCATTGCATATGAGTATTTTTGTTTATTATGTTTAGTGATGCTTGTGCTTCTAAGTAGGATGCATATATCATGTATTTGTATTTATGCATGGATATAAAAAATATGGTTAGTTTTTCCTACTATGTTAACTTGGTGATTTTGGTTATGAGTCGACAAGAAGAAGATTGAGTGTTTGACTGTGCAGGGTGGTAGCCTATGTACACCAAGAGGCTGTAATTGTGGGTGTGCAGGAAAATAATTAGGTTCCACTCACAGTGAAAATTGAGTTGGTGCAAGATGCTTAGACAGTTGTGTGTGAGGTTGTGTTGTGTGAACAATATGATAGTGCACACAATTGGTGCACATAGTTATGAGTTATTTCCATTGCTTAAGGTTGTATTAGAAGAAATTGTTTCTTCCATTGTTATAATTTTCATGGTGTGTCTCAAGCTTGGGCTGAGTACGTTACTTCAATTGAAACTACATGGGTTGTGTTTAAAGTAGAAGTTGCACAATGAGCATTGTCAGAGTATTTTATGGAGTAGCGTGGCCTACCTTGGGTAGTTGGGGATGTTGCAAATTGGTTGTTTCAAAGATTTTATACGATCGTAATGAGACTTAGTTGGAGACTGGGTACGTTACAAAAGTTGAGGTTGAGTGAAAATCCCCATCTTGGGTGGTTGGGGACGTTACAACTATGTTGCACTAGGCTATGGTTCAAGGTCGATATGGATGATTGAGTCTGCATAATTTTTTTTCTATGAGAGTATGTTTGTTAGGGGGATTAGGCCTTCAAATAGGAGGATGAGTACCTAGAAATGGGTCACTCCTAGTGTATTTTTTATTCTATGTGGACCCAAGACCCAGCCCCTAGAGTTCTTCAATGTCAGTTTAGTTGACATCGTGACCTAAAACAAACTCTTCCCATAATTTCCTTAGGAAATACAAAGGAACCTCCCTATTGTTTCAAGAAGGTTTTCCATATATCATGAACCACCTATCCATCCAATTGTCTAAAAAATGTTGCTAGGTACACCACCCCATACAAATATGTTTCTTTGTGACTAGAGGATGTGTTTCGGTTCTTGGGTCAATAAACAATCTCATTAATTCTAGTTTTGAAATGTTGAGTTATCTAACCTAGCTTTTATCTAGACCAATCCTATAATAGTCAAACATTCTTTCTCTATAATCATAAATGTATGTTAACTAGCCTTGGATATTTGCAATAGAAGTAATAATGGTATTCATGGATGTGGCTAATGAAGTCATGAGGGGTGTTTGGCATTTCTTAAGTCTTTTATAAGGGTTCTTAGTGACCTCAAGCCTGCAGTATTTTCAATGTTTATGTTTCCTGGTTTTGGGTTGGGGTTTCGTCTATCTTCATGTGGTGATGTTGGGTTTGGGTTTTCTCTAGTTGCAAGTTCCATGTTAATTAAGTATAATGCACTTTAATAAGGGAAAATTATTTTTTTATTTTTTTATAATATAAAGAAATTTATGAAATACAAAAAAAATAAATAATGAAATACAAAAAAAAATAATAATGAAATACTTACCTAGAACCAATCGATAACCACGTCACCAAATTTATTCAATGCTTTGTCAATATCTCCTCAAATTTCTCAACAAATATTAAAATGCATGGCACAGTATATTGGTAACAATGGACCAACCATTGCCCTTTTTTCAAATTAAAATAACAAGAATGCGTGAACATTCCTAAAGTATGCACGCGTTCTTAGGAACATGCACATGTTCATAGGAACATGCATGTGTTCTTAGGAATGTGCATGTGCTCTTAGGAATGCACATGCATTCTTCGGAATGTGCATGTGTTCTTAGGAATGCACTCACATTCTTAGGAATGCACGTGTTATTAAGAATGTGCACATGTTCTTAGGAACAACTAGTTTTCATTGATTTGTCAAGCATCATGGCGGTTCAAAGAATGCCAAGGCTACAATATCACAAACATGTGCATGTTTCTAAGAATGTGAATGCGTTCATGTGTGAGTGTGTCCCTAGGCACCCCATTGCCACTTTTTTTACCATCATCTTAGTGCAAGAACCCTTGAAACTATGTTAAATAATATAATTAGTACTTTTAATTCTTATATAAAAAAGAAGATCTCATCACAAAGGTTCCCCTTGAAAAAATTCTGGAAGAGAAAAGCTCCACCCTTAAGGGACAAAGCATATTTCGACAGGAGATGAGTTGTGGCATTCAATTCTCTAAAAATATATTTGCATGAAAACCACCCAATCTTGTCAAGAAGGGTTCTAATATGATGCAACAGGAATTGAATGTGAAGACATGAACCTGTAAATTTTTATTTACCCTCTCGAACACCACCTTTGAATCCCCCAAAATATGAATCTTTCTCAATTGAAGGGAATTTACAAAGTGCAATAGAGCCCATAAAACTGTGAATTCCTCCTTCATGTTCATGTCATGCCCAGGTGCATATCATATTTCGAAGAAGTTCTTGCTCGATATGAAAAATATTTACCATGCTCCACTTCTCATGGGATATCCTTAGATTTCTCCATTAAAAAATCCCCAGGGCACGTGCTCTTGAATCTCTGGAATGATAGGATTCCTTATGTTTTCCTTTTTTGTTTTCTCACAATTGAACTCACCAGCAAGTTTAAGAACCAGACCTTCTACCACCTCAGAGGGAATAAACATATCCTAAAATATACACATGTTTCTTTCCCACCATATAAAATACACAAACATGCACAACAAATATGAGAATTCTATGGTCGTGTCGTCAAACTTCCATTCAAAGAGATATTCTTCCATGCATTCCCCCTGAATAGTAGCAGGTATTTTGAAGTGATTTGAGACCACCTACCATACCTATTGTGCATAAGGAAAATTATGGAACAAACGACCCACCGAATTCTTTTCAGATCTACATAAAGAACATATGCTTGAACCTACACATCGTATTTTCATACCTTTATCCCACATTAATAGTTTTTTCTCCATGGCCATCCACAACACAATTTTCATTTTGATAGGGGAAACCATATTCCACAGTGATTACCACCACCATTTTTTCATGTTGCAATACTAAGGAGGGGGTGAATCAGTATGAGAACTTTTACAACTTTTAACCATAATATATAAACTTCAATCTTATCAGCAATATATCAACAAAGTATTATCTATGATTGCATTCAATATATCATGAGCATATAAATATAAGCACCATCACATCAACATCATCACATAAAATACACAGTACACCAGATTTTACGTGGAAACCCATATGGGAGAAAAACATAGAATGCTTTCATATATATATATATATCAAAGAATACATTCATTGGAAGCACCAACTGGAAGGAGGCTATGACCCCCTATTTACAAGATCCAACCTAAAGGAAGATACAAGTCCCTGAATTCTTTGGATCCAACTAGAAGGAGGTTACAACCCCCTTATTGATCAAGTTTAAGTTATTATTAGGTTTCTTTTCATATTACTAGATAACCATAGCATAGATAGGATCACTGAGAGAAACACAATCACAAGATACATAAGAATTTATCTTAGGAAACCATCAAGGGGAAGAAAACCCAACAAAAATTCTTTAATACAGATTCAATAACCAAGTACAATACAAAATAAATCTCTCTCTACAAGAGACAAACTACCATTATGATAGACCAAAAAATAATCAAAGAACCATAGCCAATCCAATGCCAAGACAATAAACCAAACACTAGAGAATGTCCTCTCCCAAGAAATGTGCCTCTCTCTCTTCCTTCTTTCGAAAACTGGTAACTACAGCTTCCTTCAATACTTGTGCACTAGATGAGTGAGATGAGTGAGTGAACAAATGAGGTGTTGGCTTCCTTTATTTATACAAACTAGCAAGCGTTGAAAGGAGGTGTCTCTTCACTGTCAGGGCCGACTTCTCTTTCTGGGTAGTTAGAACCACTCTAATATGCCTTGGGGCCGACTTCTTAATTTTCATATTACATTTCTGATTTGACCAATCCACAAAAGGGGATAAGAATATTCTTTGTAGTTACACAATATTTCAATACTCCCTCTTAACAAGAAGGATATTCTTTATCTTTTGACAGGTCACTGGATGTCATCATCAACTAAACAATATCATCTAGGAAATATCATCAACTGGATAATCATCATCAACTTGGACAACAACATCAACTGGATAATAGGAGACATCAATATAATCCACTTGGTCATCTGGCATCACGATTACTGACTGGTTCTCCATGAATCCATATTGAAGAAGTTTTGTTCTCTTTATCTTCATGCAGAAGATACTCTTTCTTTCTTTCATCTTCACACAGAAGATACTCTTTCTTATCTTCACACGGAAGATATCTTATCTTCACACAAAATATGTCTATGAGTTTTTCCATTCCTTTTATGTTCTCCCTTCTCTTGTAGTCATCTATCTCACCCATCCATTGGGGAGGAATACTACCATATCTTCACTCCTATTCATCCCACATGAACTAGAGAAGCTAATATGCTAGCATGGGCAAGACTAGACTCAATTTCCATGATCCACACAGGATCACGACACAAACCTCAAGATCCAACTAACCATTCCACATGGTCAATGTTTGTGTTCCAGGCTACTCAATCCTTGGCCAGAGGAGAGTATCTGCCCGTTGCCCCTTGGAGAAACATCCACACTCCTCTCTACGAGGGTGGTCACACCCCTCTCTACTAGGGTATTCTAGCATGTCCCTATAGTATCCAAAGCTCAACACTTGGACAGAGGTCAACCTTGGCAAATTTCGCATTCCCATTCTCTAGAAAGGTCTCTTCCTTCTCTACGAAGGTATCTTTCTTCCTTCCTTCTCTATGAAGGTCTACCTATGGGATTGTTCATTCCTTTTCTACAAAGGTATCTTCCTAACTGCACCAAATCACGATCCTCCATTTTGAACTCGAAGACATAGCTCCCTCTTGCACCAAACTAAGATCTTCTTTAACTGTGTAACATATGATAATTATCATCCTTGAAGTTCTCTTCTGTAATATCCTGGGTGCCTTATTGAGCTCGAACATTTCTTTCTTTATGACTTCATACTGGATCAACCTTCTCACTTTGCATCTATAAGAATGGTACTGGAGTAACCTGTAGTTACCTGCATATCATCAACTATATCTGAGTATCCATCTTTCTCTTCATCTTGAACATTTTTGTTCTGTATATTTAGGAGCCTCCTGCTCGTATATGAATACTGGATACTGTCTGGTTCTTACTGACTATCACCATATCATAAGTCCTTCTCATGTTGTCTAACTTCTGCAAGTCAAGGCATAAATTCTTTCTTTTGAGACCTGTAAACTTACTTACAGTATGCTTTCTGAGATATGTCACTTGGCCAATCAGTCAGTAACAATAAGCAGTGATAAAACTATATCATGATTTCTATCAAAGTAGTACACATATTTTCTTAAGAAAAACTTGTTCAACCATGTACACTTTTGAAACCATAATCATGAATAAGACTTTTCAACTCTAGATATGAAATTACCAAATTTTCCCTTACTATCATAGCTAAACACATACCTTTTTCACTCTCATGAGTGATCATACCTGAAATA
>JASDQU010374208.1:97767-111939 GCA_032191745.1 Picea mariana | reverse complement strand
ATGTCCCTGATATGGAACCCTTTGTAATTGTACATATAGGTTGGTGAGTTGATTGGTACCAAGTTCAAATGTAATGAAAATTTAGGCTGGTGAGCCAAGGACACCTAATTTTGTTGTTACGCACATCAAAGTAATGTGTGAAAAAGTGTTAACAAAGACAAGGTGCACACATTCTATGTGTTGCGCACACCTGGGAAAGCACGTAAATTGCAATGTGTTGCATGCACTTCTGTTAGTGTGGTAACGACCTAGAAATAGGTGGTACTTAATTATACATGTGTATATATGATTTTTTATGTTTTGAGGCCGGAGATCCTATGTGATTATGGGGTTGGTGAGCCTAGACACAGATAGGCTATTGCGCCTATCCATGTAAATATAATCATGAATATTAATATAATATTGCATCATTGCACTGAATGACTCAGACAAAAAGAGATGGGGGTCCTACTCCATGGAAAAAATGGGGATGATTCATAAGTCTTAGGAAATATTTTATAATATTTTCGAGAAAAGTGTAAATGTGAGATATATTATTTTATCCTAATTTCCTGATGGTAGGGAGCGGGTCACCAAGTGGATTAAAGTTACTTTTGAAGGTAACAAGTGTCAAGTGGAAGGAATGCAATATATATTGCTGGCCTTAGTGCATTTTTGGGGTCATCATTGTATTATTATGATTATTATTCATGTTGGAAGCTCTTGTGGGAAGAGGGGGTCGGAATGTATGGAAAATATGGTTATAATTGTATTTGCTCAAGGAAGCTTGCAAGACATTGTGAGGCTATAACCAAAATTATACTGTCAAGGAGTCGGGTTGGTATACCATGAGCAGTCTCTTTGGGTGAGAGACTGGTTGTAGTGGTGTGGTTTCTAAACCCATGATCATATTCTCCGGGTGAGAGTATTGTTGAGAATTGTTATCTGGTGCATTAGGCATTAGTCACAAGGATCAAAGACTTCTTGTCTGATCTATTGTTAGTAACCCTAGGAAGGGAAGTGGGGTATCCAAAGGACTGTTGAGGAGAGAAGGGGCACACTTCCTTGGGTGTGACAGGTGTGTGGGAAATGAGAGAATGTGGGCTAGTTGCAACAACAGGAACCTAGGATTGGCCAATTCTATTGAGTTTCAGACCATAGCTTGTCTCTACGGTCCTTTTTGGTCTCGTGTGTTGGGTATGTGTTATATTCTTTGCATGAGTAGTAGTGTCTGAGCGTCTGTGCCAAGCATGCAGGAGGGTTAGAGGGGGGCAGAGCCCCTCAAGTGGGGGTTCGGGTGCAGCGCCCCCGAAATTTTTTTTTTCGCATCGGGACCACATTATATTTAGGTGGTTTTTTGGCACATGGTTTCTTTGTCGATGGTTTTATATTTCCGGTTAGGGAATTATGGTTTTGGACTAATCCAGGTCATTGGGTTAGGGTTTTGGATGCCCNATATGTATTTTGTATTGTAAACATTGTAACACAATGAATGAATATAGAATATGTTGGTTTTCCCGGTTTGGGTTTCCAGGGGAAAAATCTATGTGTAATGTTTGTATTTTCCATTGTATCTTTTCTGTTCTTTTCTGAATGTCTGTTTGCAGTAGATATTGTACAAGGTTAGAACTTACATGGTGGAGTTGAGCCCCAGCTCGGGGGTGACCTGTTGCTGAAAGTTTAATAGAAACAATGTCTATGGTTCGGAGGAACGTTTGAGTCAAGGCCATAGTTGGTGATTTTCATAAAAGATAATTTTTCTTTATGTTCTTGTCGTGTTTACTGCGTGCTTGTTTATCTATGTTTGGCATGGGTTAATTCTTGTATGTCATTGCATATAAGTATTTTTTTTTATTATGTTTAGTGATTCTTGCACCTGTAAGTAGGATGAATATAACCAATATTTGTAATTATGCATGGATATAACCAATATGGTTAGTTTTTCCTGCTATGTTAACCTGGTGATTTTGGTGATGAGTCGTCAAGTATAATATTGAGCGGTCGAGTGCACAGGGTTGTAGCCTGTGTACACCAAGAGGTTGGAATTGTGGGTGTGCGGGAAAAGAATTAGATTCCACGCACATTGAAAATTGAGTTGGAGAATGACCCCTAGATGGTTGTGCACGGGGTTGTGATGTGTGAACAATATGATAGTGCATGCAATTGGTGCGCTCATTTCTGAGTTATTTATGTTGATTAAGGTTGTATTAGAATAAATTGTTGCTTCCACTATTATAAGTTTCATGACACGTATCAAGCTTGGGCTAAGTGTGTTACTTCAATTTAAACTATGTGGGTTGTGTTTAAACTAGAAACTACACAATGAGTGATGTCAAAGTGTTTTAAGGAGTAGTGTGGCCCAACCTAGGTGGTTGGGGATGTTATAAATTGGTTTTTTAAGAGCTTTTGTAAGGTGGTAACAGGACTCAGTGGGAGACTGGGTACATTATAGAAGTTGAGGTTGAGTGACATGTCTCAGCTTGGGTGGCTAGGGACATTACATTATGGTATCATAGCTATTGGTTCAACACTGGAATTGTATGGGCCAGAGATTTTTGTGAATATATGTGTGCACTAAGAATCAGTACTGCAAACTATAGAATTTAGTTTGCATGGAAGAACATTAGTGTGTGGTATATAGTAGTGATGAAAAAAAAGATAGTGATGTGCGGGTGTGCACACTAGAGTTTGGGGTGTTAAAATCATCCAAGAAATCCGAGAGAAAGGATTCTGACAAAATGGTGCGAATATTTCATGTATTTGTTGCATGAAATCACCTAACAAATCTTGTTTTCTGCACATTTTGCATAATTATCAACAAATAGATCAAGACAGAGTCAGTGCAGAGGTTGAAAGCACGGAAGATGTGTGAATGACTTATAGTCCTAATGATGAATTTGGAGGTTTGTATGTTGGGATGGGTGTTGATGGTACTAAGTCCAAGGGGGAGCGCATGAACTGGGTAGAAACTATAAAAATATTGCAGAAAGATGTCCAGAGTTATAAAGATGATAATGAAAGTATTATGAGAGCCAAGGCACAACAAGATGACTTCAATGACAAATTGATGTAGAGCTTGGACATAATAGAAAGGAAAATGGATAAGGAGATAGAAATGAGTAGGTCAAGAAGTCACAGGTATCATGATGAGAAAAGAAGAGGAGAAATAAGTATCGTTAAGCATTCTTTCAAGAAAGCATGCAATAGATCGAGTACATCTCCTATCAGAAAGCATAAGGGAAGGACTAGGGTGGACGAGATACAAGGAGAAATGAATAAGATCAAAACTCCTACCTTTGACGATGAGAACAAGAAGGAAAAAGACGAGGAGACATGTTTCTTGTGTATGAGGAAATACTTCCAGCTACATAAATATTATGCGCAGGCGGAAGGGATAATTTATATCTATCAGTTAAAAGGAAATGCATCAATGTGGTGGGATCAGTATGTGCAAGTGAAACACGTTGATGATAAGAAAGTGACTTGGAGAGAATTTAAGAGGTATTTCCAAAAGAAATACTTAACCAAATGGTATTATGATAGGAAAATGAAGGAGCTCTTCGAACTCAAGCTTGGGAGCATGATGATTGATGAGTACAAAAGAATATTTTTAGAACTACTAAGCTATGTTCCTTTTATCAAGAATGAACATGTGAATATTAAGAGATATTTGAGTGGGTTTCCCTCATTTATCAATGACAATATACAGTATAATGGCCCTAATATGTTGGAAGAGACCATAAGGCGTGCTAAGTGTCTTTATGATCAACAAAGGGGAAGATTGACTTTCTAAAAGGCTTGGGAAGACAAGATGGAAAGTAAGGTGAAACAGAGGAAGAAGGGAGTTAAGCCACCTTTTTTCAGAAATACTGTGCAAGGACAGACGACACTTCAGGATCCCAGAATGTCAAAAACAGTGGGACAAAATTCATGGAAACAAACTATGTAGTGTTGGGGTTGTAGCAGAAATCATATGCATAGAGATTGTCCTCAAAGAGGTGATAAAGTGAGGATTGTGCACAATGTACAAAAAGATGTGATAATGAAAGACATGGGTAGAAATGTACCAAGAACTTATGCCACACTGGATAACAAGTAATTTGAGTTCCAATCGCACATGATCAAGGTGGAAGGTAATAATAATGACCAACCCATTGCTATTTTAAGAGACCCAAGACCTAGTCATAGTTATATAGATCCTAAGATTGTGGAAAGATACCCCATCGAGAAGAAAGCTTCAAAAACCTTGGTTGGTGCAATTAGCTACAAAGTCAAAAATGAAAATCAATGAGATGGTTAAGGCATGTCCATTGGAGCTGAATGGACTACGAACAAAATCTTGTTTAAATATTATACCTTTCGGTTTGTATGATTTCCTCATTGGTATGGATTGGTTGGATGAGCATCATGCTATCCTGGATTGTTACAATAAGAAAATTACTTTCCTGGATGAGCAAGGAAACTTGAGATTAGTTCAAGGAATTCCAAGAACTATGACTATCAGATAAGTTTCAAGATTGCAGTTGAAGAATGGTTATAGGAAAGGGTGTCAACTATTCGCAATGCACATGGAAGAGGCACCTAAGGATAAAGTGCCAAGTGTGGAAGAATGCACATAAATGAAAGAGTATGAGGATTTGTTTAAAGAGATTTTGATATTTCCTCTGAAAAGAGATATTGACTTCTCTATTAATCTGATGACAGGAGTAGAACTTGTATCTAATACTTCTTACAGGATGAGTACGCCATAACTGAAGGAGTATCATATGCAACTTCAAGAGCTTCTGAAGAAGGTATATATACACCCAAGTGTGTAGCCTTGAGGTGCACCAATCTTGTTTGTGAAGAAGAAGGATGGTACACTGAGAATGTGTATTGACTTTAGATAGTTGAATAAGGTAAAAATGAATAACAAGTATCCTTCACGAATGATAGATTATTTGTTTTATCAACTAAGAGGCACAAGCATATTTTACAAGATAGATCTCAGATCCAGATATCACCAAGTGAGAATAAAATAGGAATACATCAATAATACTACCTTTAGAACAAGGTATGGTCATTACGAGTTTATAGTGGTTCCATTTAGGTTGTCGAATGCACCCGTTGTCTTCATGTGCTTGATGAATGGAGTTTTCAACGAGTATTTAGATAAGTTTGTCATTGTATTTTTGGATGACATTCTTATTTACTCAAATTATGAGGAAGAGAACAAGTAACACTTGAGGATGGTGTTGCATGTCTTGAGGGAGCATTAGCTTTATGAAAATATGAGCAAGTGTTCATTTTACCAATGACAAATTCATTACTTGGGTCATATTATTTCAGAAGAAATAATAGTTGTGGACCCAGTGAATATAAAATCCATTTAGGAATGGTTGACACCAAGAAATTTCGTAGAAGTGGGGTCCTTTATGGGACTAGTAGGGTACTGCAAAAGGTTTATTGAAGGATTCTCATAGATTTTTCATCCAATCACATCCCTTCAAAAGAAAGGTTCGTGATTCGAATGGACTCTAGATTGTGCAAGGAGCTATTATCACTTGAAGAGTTTGTTGACAACTGTGCCAATTTTGAGGATTGATGATCCTGATGTGGAATTTGTTGTGTGCACATATGCATGAAAGGAAGGGTTCAGTGGAGTCCTAACTCAGAATGGGCATGTGGTGTGCTATGAGTCAACGAATTTGAAAGAGAATGAAAGTCTCTATGCTACACATGATTTAGATTTGGCAGCTATAGTGCATGCCTTGAATATGTGGCGGCATTATATAATTGGAAAGAGATTTGAGCTTAGAATAGACCATTGTGGTATGAACTATTTGTTTGGAAAACCAAGTTTGAATGCCAGACAAAGCAGGTGGTTAGAGTTCCTTAGTGAATATGACATCGACATAAAGGATATCAGAGGAAAGGAGAACAAAATGGTTGATGCACTTAGTAGAAGGATGCATGAAATATATGCTACAACCATTGGCATGTACTAGACATATTTGCATGAATTGTTTTTGGAAATTTCCAAATCAGATCTGTGTTGTATGGATACAAGTGTGATGTTACAACAAGGTATGTCGCAATAGAAGTTTGAAGGATATGAGTTGAGAGAGGATGGGATCCTCATGTATATACACAAATTCTATGTGCCAAATGATCAAGGGTTGAAGAACCTGATATTTTCGAAGATGCATAAGGTTCCTTATGCTGGAAATCCAAGTTATCAGAAGACAATTGTTGTAGTCAAGAAGAAATACTTTTGGCCAAGTATAAAAAAGGAAGTTATAGATTTTATTGTGAGATGTCTTGAATGTCAGAAGGTCAAGGATAAGCACAAACATCTAGTTGGTCTATTGCATCCCCTTCCCATTCCTGAGTGGAAGTGGGAAGTGGTGACCATGGGATTTATAACTAAGTTTTCTAGGATGACTAAGAAACATGATTCTACTATGGTGGTAGTGGACAAGCTTACCAAAGATGCCCATTTTATTCTAGTGAAGTCAATGTACAAGGTATCCAACATTGTTGAGATATACATGCATGAAGTTGCTAAGTTGCATGGTGTTCCTAAGACAATTGTGTCTGACAGAGATTCCAAGTTCACCTCAAACTTTTGGAAAGGGCTATTCAAGGGATTTGGAACAAGTTTGAATTTCAGCACAACATATCATCCTGGGTCATATGGTTAGACCGAGAGGGTAAATTGGGTGATTTAATACATTCTTAGGATGTATGTGATGGATAAGACATTGAAATGGGAAGACTACCTTAATTTGGTAGATTTTGCATATAATAATGGGTATCAGGCATCTTTAAAGATGATACCATTTGAGGCACTTTATGGTAGAAATTGCAACACACCAGTGATTTGGGATAACCTAGAAAATCGTGCAGTAGTTGGGCCAGAGTTGCTTCAGAAAATGAAGGAGCATATGGTAAAGATCAAGTAGAATTTAAATATTCACAAGACAGGAAGAAAAGATGCGTAGATAAATGCAATACCCACAAATAATTTGAAGTGGGTGATCACGTGTTTATGAAAGTGAAGGCCAGGTGCAGTTCCCTAAATTTGGGAAAGTTATCTGAGTTAGCAACATGCTATTGTGGGCCATTTGAAATCCTTTAAAGGATTGGTCATGTTGCTTATTTCCTTCCATTTCCTGCATCCTTATGCATTCATAATGTTTTCCATTATTCATTGGTTAAGAAGTATGTACCTGATGCTAATCATATTATTAATTGGAATGTGATTCAGGTGGAACTAGAAGGTGGATTTCAAGTTAGGCGGGTTTTCATATTGGATCAAAAATTCAAGCAACTCCAGAATCGAGTCATGGAGTTGGTAAAGGTCCAATGGACCTATTATGGTCCCGAGGATGCAACTCGAGAGTGCGAGGATGCCATGCAAGCAGAGTATCCTCATCTTTTTTATGATTTTTGAAATTTTGTGTGCTCATGTGTATATGATAAACTAAGGACAATGCATAAATAAGGGGGAGGAGATTGTAGTGTCCTTGATCCATAACCCTTTATAATTATACATATAGGATGGTGAGTCGATTGGTAAAAAGTGTAAATGTAATGAACAATTAGGTTGGTGATCCAAGAACACTTAGTTTTGGTGTTGCACGCATCAAAGTAGTGTGCGGAGAAGTGTTATCAAAGACAAGGTGTGCAAAGTCTATGTGTTTCGCACACCTGGGAAAGCACGTACATTGCATTGTGTTACGTTCTCTTGCATTGGTGCATGGTAACGACATGGAATTGCAAGGTACTAAGTTATATATATGTATATATGACTGTTTATGTTTTGAGGCTGAAGATCCTGTGTGATTATGGGACTGGTGAGCCTGGACGTAGATATACCAGTGTGCCTATCCATGTAAATATAATCATAAATATTAATATAATATTGCATCACTACACGCTGACTGACTTAGACAAAAAGAGATGGGATGCCTACTCCACCAAAAAAAGGGGAAAGGGGGGGTGAGTCGTAAGTAGTAGGAATTGTTTTATAATATTTCCAAGAAAATTGTAAATGTCACATATATTATTTTATCCTAAGTTCCCGAGGGTAGGGAACGGGTCACCGAGTGGCCTAAAGTTACTTTTGAAGGTGGAAAGTTTCAATTGGAAGGAATGCAATATATATTGTTGGCCTTAGCGCATTTTTGGTGGAATTATTGTATTATTACGATTATTATTCATGTTGGAATCTCTCACGAGAAGAGGGGGTAGAATTGTATAGAAAATATGATTATTACCATATCTGTTTAGAAAATCTTGTAGGGAGTTATGAGGTTATAAATATAATTCTACTATCGAGGAGTCAGGTTGGAAGACTGTTAGTAGTCTCTCTGGGTGAGAGACTGACTATTGTGGAGTAGTTTCCAGACCCATGAGCATATTCTCTAGGTGAGAGTATTGTTGAGAATTGTTCCCTAGTGTGTTGGGCATTAGTTGCAGGGCTCATAGAATTCCTATCTGGCATATTGTTGGTAACCCTAGGAAGGGAAGTGGTGAAGCCGAAGCACTGGGCCACACTTCCTTGGGTGTGACATGTGCATGGAGAATGAGGGATTATGGGCTAGTTGCAGTAGCAGGCACCTAGGATTGGACAATTTTGTTGAGTTTCATACCATATCGTGTTGCTAGGATCATTTAAGCCCTGGTGGAGTTGAGCCCTAGCTTGGGGTTGACCTTTTGCTGAATGTTTAAGAGAAATAAAGTCTATGGCTAGGAGGAACGTCTGATTCAAGGCCACAGTTGGTGATTTTAATAAAAGATAAGTGTTCTTTATGTGCTTGTCTTATTTACTATGTGCTTTTTTATCTATGTTTGAAAGAGGTTAATCCTTGTGTGTCATTGCATATGAGTATTTTTGTTTATTATGTTTAGTGATGCTTGTTCTTCTAAGTAGGATGCATATAGCATGTATTTGTATTTATGCATGGATATAAAAAATATGGTTAGTTTTTCCTACTATGTTAATCTAGTGATTTTGGTTATGAGTCGACAAGAAGAAGATTGAGTGGTTGAGTGCGCAGGGTGGTAGCCTATGTACACCAAGAGGCTGTAATTGTGGGTGTGCAGGAAAATAATTAGGTTCCACGCACAGTGAAAATTGAGTTGGTGCAAGATGCTTAGATAGTTGTGTGAACAATATGATAATGCACACAATTGGTGCACGTAGTTCTGAGTTATTTCCATTGCTTAAGGTTTTATTAGAAGAAATTGTTTCTTCCATTGTTATAAGTTTCATGGTGTGTCTCAAGCTTGGGCTGAGTACGTTACTTCAATTGAAACTATGTGGGTTGTGTTTAAAGTAGAAACTGCACAGTGAGCTTTGTCAGAGTATTTTATGGAGTAGTGTGGCCTACCCTGGGTAGTTGGGGATGTTACAAATTGGTTGTTTCAAAGATTTTCTGTGGTCGTAATGAGACTCAGTTGGAGACTGGGTACGTTACAGAAGTTGAGGTTGAGTGACACTCCCCATCTTGGGTGGTTGGAGACTTTACAGCTATGCTGCACCAGGCTATGGTTCAAGGTGGATATGGATGATTGAGTCTGCATAATTTTTTTCCTATGAGAGTATGTTTGTTAGGGGGATTAGGCCTTCAAATAGGAGGATGAGTATGTAGAAATGGGTCACTCCTAGTGTATTTTTAATTCTATATGGACCTAGGACCTAGCCCCTAGAGTTCTTCAATGTCAGTTTAGTTGACATCATGACCTAAAACAAACTCTTCCCATAATTTCCTTAGGAAATACAAAGGAACCTCCCTATTGTTTCAAGAAGGTTTTCCATATATCATGAACCCCCTATCCATCCAATTGTCTTAAAAATGTTGCTAGGTGCACCACCCCATACAAATATGTTTCTTTGTGACTAGAGGATGTGTTTCGGTTCTTGGGTCAATAAACAATCTCATTAATTCTAGTTTTGAAATGTTGAGTTATCTAACCTAGCTTTTATCTAGACCAATCCTATAATAGTCAAACATTCTTTCTCTATAATCAGAGATGTATGTTAACTAGCCTTGGATATTTGCAATAGAAGTAATAATGGTATTCATGGATGTGGCTAATGAAGTCGTGAGGGGTCTTTGGCATTTCTTAAGTCTTGTATAAGGGTTCTTAGTGACCTCAAGCCTGCAATATTTTCAATGTTTATGTTTCCTGGTTTTGGGTTGGGGTTTCATATATCTTCATGTGGTGATGTTGGGTTTGGGTTTTATCTAGTTGCAAGTTCCATGTTAATTAAGTATGAGGCACTTTAATAAGGGAAAAAAAAAAATTATTTTTTTATAATATAAAGAAATTTGTGAAATACAAAAAAAAAAAAATGAAATACTTACCTAGAACCAATCGATAACCACGTCACCAAAGCTATTCAATGTTTTGTCAATATCTCCTCAAATTTCTTGACAAATATTAAAACGCATGGCACAGTATATTGGTAACAATGGACCAACCATTGCCCTTTTTTCAAATTAAAATAACAGGAACACATGAACATTCCTAAAGTATGCACGTGTTCTTAGGAACATGCACACATTTATAGGAACATGCATGTGTTCTTAAGAATGTGCATGTGCTCTTAGGAATGCACATGCATTCTTCGGAATGTGCATGTGTTCTTAGGAATGCACTCACATTCTTAGGAATGCACGTGTTATTAAGAATGTGCACATGTTCTTAGGAACAACTAGTTTTCATTGATTTGTCAAGCATCATGGCGGTTCAAAGAATGCCAAGGCTACAATCTCACAAACATGTGCATGTTTCTAAGAATGTGAGTGCGTTCATGTGTGAGTGTGTCCCCGGGCACCCCATTGCCACTTTTTTTTACCATCATCTTAGTGCAAGAACCCTTGAAACTATGTTAAATAATATAATTAGTACTTTTAATTCTTATATAAAAAAGAAGATCTCATCACAGAGGTTCTCCTTGAAAAAATTATGGAAGAGAAAAGATCCACCCTTAAGGGACAAAGCATATTTCGATAGGAGATGAGTTGTGGCATTCAATTCTCTAAAAATATGTTTGCATGAAAACCAATCAATCTCGTCAAGAAGGGTTCTAATATGATGCAACAGGGATTGAATGTGAAGACATGAACCTGTAAATTTTTATTTACCCTCTCGAACACCACCTTTGAATCCCCCAAAATATGAATCTTTCTCAATTGAATGGAATTTACAAAGTGCAATAGAGCCCATAACACTTTGAATTCCTCCTTCATGTTCATGTCATGCCCAGGTGCATATCATATTTCGAAGAATTTCTTGCTCAATATGAAAAATATTTACCCCACTCCACTTCTCATGGGATATCCTTAGATTTCTCCATCAAAAAATCCCCAGGGCACGTGCTCTTGAATCTCTGGAATGATAGGATTCCTTATGTTTTCCTTTTTTGTTTTCTCACAATTGAACTCACCAGCAAGTTTAAGAACCATACCTTCTACCACCTCATAGAGAATAAACATATCCTAAAATATACACATGTTTCTTTCCCACCATATAAAATACACAAACATGCACAACAAATATGAGAATTCTATGGTCATGTCTTCAAACTTCCATTCAAAGAGATATTCTTCCATGCATTCCCCCTGAATAGTAGCAGGGATTTTGAAGTGATTTGAGACCACCTACAATACCTATTGTGCATAAGGAAAATTATGGAACAAAGGACCCACCGAATTCTCTTCAAATCTACATAAAGAACATATGCTTGAACCTACACATCATATTTTCATACCTTTATCCCACATTAATATTCTTTTCTCCATGGCCATCCACAACATGATTTTCATTTTGATAGGGGAAACCATATTCCACAGTGATTACCACCACCATTTCCTCATGTTGCAATACTAAGGAGGGGGTGAATCAGTATGAGAACTTTTACCACTTTTAACCATAATATATAAACTTAAATCTTATCAGCAATATATCAACAATGTATTATCTATGATTGCATTCAATATATCATGAGCATATAAATATAAGCACCATCACATCAACATCATCACATAAAATACATAGTACACTAGATTTTACGTGGAAACCCATATGGGAGAAAACCACAGAATGCTTTCATATATATATATATCAAAGAATACATTCATTGGAAGCACCAACTTCCCAATTCTCCAGCTACAACTGGAAGGAGGCTATGACCCCCTATTTACAAGATCCAACCTAAAGGAAGATACAACTCCCTGAATTCTCTGGATCCAACCAGAAGAAGATTACAACCCCCTTATTACTCAGGTTTAAGTTATTATTAGGTTTCTTTTCAATTTACTAGATGACCATAGCATAGATAGGATCACTGAGAGAAACACAATCACAAGATACACAAGAATTTATCCTAGAAAACCATCAAGGGGAAGAAAACCCAACAAAACTTCTTTAATACAAATTCAATAACCAAGTACAATACCAAATAAATCTCTCTCTACGAGAGACAAACTACCATGATGATAGACCAGAAAATAATCAAAGAACCATAGCCAATCCAATGCCAAGACAATAAACCAAACACTAGATAATGTCCTCTCCCAAGAAATGTGCCTCTCTCTCTTCCTTCTTTCGAAAACTGGTAACTACAGCTTCCTTCAATACTTGTGCACTAGATGAGTGAGATGAGTGAGTGAACAAATGAGGCATTGGATTCCTTTATTTATACAAACTAGCAAGCGTTGAAAGGAGGTGTCTCTTCACTGGCAGGGTCGACTTCTCTTTCTGGGTAGTTAGAACCACTCTAATATACCTTGGGGCCGACTTCTTAATTTGCATATTACATTTATGATTTGACCAATCCACAAAAGGGGATAAGAATACTCTTTGCAGTTACACAATATTTCAATACTCCCTCTTAACAAGAAGGATATTCTTTATCTTTTGACAGGTCACTGGATGTCATCATCAACTGAACAATATCATCTAGGAAATATCATCAACTGTATAATCATCATCAACTTGGACAACAACATCAATTGGATAATAGGAGACATCAATATAATCCACTTGGTCATCTGGCATCATGATTACTGACTAGTTCTCCATGAATCCATATTAAAGAAGTTTTGTTCTCTTTATCTTCATGCAGAAGATACTCTTTCTTTCTTTCATATTCACACAGAAGATACTCTTTCTTATCTTCACACGGAAGATATCTTATCTTCACACAAAATATGTCTATGAGCTTTTCCATTCCTTTTATGTTCTCCCTTCTCTTGTAGTCATCTATCTCACCCATCCATTGGGGAGGACTACTACCATATATTCACTCATAGTCATCCCACATGAACTAGAGAAGATAATATGCTAGCATGGGCAAGACTAGAATCCATTTCCATGATCCACACAGGATCACGACACAAACCTCAAGATCCAACTAACCATTCCACATGGTCAATGTTTGTGTTCTAGGCTACTCAATCCTTGGCCAGAGGAGAGTATATGCATGTTGTCCCTTGGAGAAACATCCACACTCCTCTCTATGAGGGTGGTCACACCCCTCTCTACTAGGATATTCTAGCATGTCTTTAGAGTATCAAAAGCTCAACACTTGGACAGAGGTCAACCTTGGCAAATTTCGCATTCCCAATCTCTACAAAGGTCTCTTCCTTCTCTACAAAGGTATCTTTCTATGTTCCTTTTCTACGAAGGTCTACCTGTGGGATTGTTCATTCCTTCTCTACAAAGGTATCTTCCTAACTGCACCAAATCACGATCCTCCATTTTGAACTCGGAGACATAGCTCCCTCTTGCACCAAACTAAGATCTTCTTTAACTGTGTAACATATAATAATTATCATCCTTGAAGTTCTCTTCTGTAATATCCTGGGTGCCTTATTGAGTTCGAACATTTCTTTCTTTATGACTTCATACTGGATCAACCTTCTCCCTTTGCATCTATAAGAATGGTACTGGAGCAACCTGTAGTTACCTGCATCTCATCAACTATATCTGAGTATCCATCTTTCTCTTCAACTTGAACATTTTTTTTCTATATATTTAGGAGCCTCCTACTCCTATATGAATATTGGATATTGTCTGGTTCTTACTGACTATCACCATATAATAAGTCCTTCTCATGTTGTCTAACTTCTGCAAGTCAAGGCATAAATTCTTTCTTTTGAGACCTGTAAACTTACTTACAGTATGGTTTCTGAGATA
>JASDQU010374208.1:74649-85143 GCA_032191745.1 Picea mariana | reverse complement strand
ATTATTGAGAAATAGTTACAATATGAGATATTCTGGCTCTTACAACTTGGAAAGAGTCACACGAATCGCCTCACCTCGCCAAGAAACTCATACATAGATTCATCACACCAAGGATCATCCATCGCAACAACTTTTGCAGCTCCTGTGGTGCACCCAAGAAGTCCACCCACCACAAACTCGCAGTCTCTTCTCTATCACAAGACTTCACATAGACCTGTAGTTCTGTCTCATAGCATGCCTCACCCAGAACTGTGACAAGACTTCCCAAAAATCCAAAGTCGTCCCTCCTACTGCTAGAATAAAACCAAGGAATGTATCCCCAAATCTATAAAGAGAATCACCTCAAGGAAACAAAAATAATCCCATGTGCAGTGACTTGACTCCTTGGAGAAGCTCGCCCCTCCTTAACTGAATATGCCTCATAAACTTTGGTGCTGATATTTCTCTCTTCCTTGTGCCTTCTTGGTTGTGTGCCCTTATTCTTTTATATGGACTCCAAATGTCACCTTCGCAATTCATCTCATCCTTTGGGTGTGTTGTGCCTCTTGGTGGACCAATGTGCCTAAATGAACCAAAACGCTGCTTCGTAGACCCATGCACCCAAATGAGCCCATGTTCTCATCAACCTTTATGTCCCTTGGGACCAGTGTTCCCCAACCTTGGGTGCACTCGTCATGAATATGAGTCCCAACCTATTTGGTGTGCCTAGCCTTGTGCTTCACCTCGTTCTTGGGAAATCCCCTTGGCATGTTCCCACACCCAAGGCACACAATATCGATGATATAAAAGGAGTTCTCAAACCAATTCAAAATAGTATCTGAGACCCAAAAGTAAAATAATATCTCAAATTATATCAGATTTATATATCATACGATCCCATTATAGTACACATAACTAGATAAACAAAACAATAACCACATTCAAACCCGTTAACCATCAATTTGAGCCTCGACATCTCCTTCCATTTTCTATGCAACGGACTATGAAGGTTCAACATCCAGATCAATTGGGTTGTCCTTAGTGCCCAAGGAGTTGGATGATCCCCCCTCTTGTCGTTGATTGGATTTGTGCTCTCTTGTAAGGGAAAATTCGAATTTTATTCAAAAAATTTACTAACGTAGAAACTCAAATTTTCCTTCAAATATGCAAATGACATGCATGATGCTTTGTTTCTTATCCATAGTTTTTTCTAGAGATTGTCCCAAAATATCTTTGCAATCCATTATATCTTTTTTATTTTGAGATATTTTCTATCCCTTTTCCTAGAGTAGTACAGAACGATGATCCAATCCTAGGTCTCCTTCATAATCTAGCTGACCAGGGTTGACATTCCTTGATCCCTCACTACCACCTCCACCTCCTTAACTTCCCATTTCATTGTGTCCAAACAATTATCCTAGAATTGATGGTCGAATTCCCAGGCCTCTTGAGTTGCACAAGTAGGGGTGAATGAGACTGGTGAGTAAGAGGCTCAGTCAACATTCCTTGTCCCCTATATTCTCCCCCTTCTCCTCCTGCTACCACCCCTCACCATCCTTCTCCTTGCAATCCCTTCATGACCACTTACCCAAGTGCAATACGATCTAGTCAAACACTCAACGTCCACCACCCAGTGACTTTGCTGAGATCCATATCCTTCCTCCTCAAACCAAAAATTTCCTCGCTTCTCGAGAATTAAATCCCAACTGTAATTCTTAGGGGGATAGATCAATGTAGACTCATCAACCCTTGACTCTCCCCATGCCCCGATAAACACAAAAACCCAAAGTATAAAATAACAAATTTGTACCTGGAACCAATAGAACCACTCAACCCCTCCAATGCTATACCACCAACTATGAACCCCGATAGTAAATTAACCAACAAATATACATCTCTCCAACAGAAACATTTGTCATCCAAATGTAATTATGTTGGTCATAACCTGCAGCTGAAAAACCTTCACATTTCTACTCTTCTAGGAATGATTGATCAAGCTTGTCATAGTACTCCCCTTAATAAAATTCCTATTCATCTTCGTCATTCAATCTATCCTTCCTTTGGCTTAAGCCCCACTCGTCTTAATGATCACCATCATATTTTAGTAATGGAATCGACAGGGTGTTGTGCCAACAAAACACTCTCCCTAATTTCTTCTATTCACCACTACTCTAAGAGAATAAATTGAGCCTCCTATTAAATTTTTTGTATTGGAAATACTTTTGATCTCTCTCATGCAAATGTTAAATCCAAAAAATCTCTTCTTACTCTCCAAACTTTACAATTTTCAACATTTTAGAGAAAACTCTGGCTCATTGACACATAGTGTATCAACAAGTTCCCTCTTTCTTCGTTGATACATAGTGTATCAGTGAACATCCTATTTCCCCACTGATACATAGTGTATTGTCGAGCATCTACTTTCCCCGGCTGATACCACCTATATTGAAAACATTTTATTTTTCCCACCCATCGATGCATAAGGATCAACCAACACTTAGCATTCTTTTTAGCAACCTTCTCATGTTTTGACATTCAATATTTATTCATCCACTGATACATTGACACTCATTCCTTTTCCTTGCACAGACATATATCTCCCTCATATGTACTCCATATCCAAAACTTCACTCATCATCAAAGTATTATTGTTGGTGTTTCAGCGGTCCATCCCTCTTCATCCACTGATACACCGATGTTGGATTACCTACTCACACTGATATGCTCGAGACCCATCTTCTTCTGACTGTCGATATATATTAGTGCAGGATATGTATGGCTCATTGATACATAGTGTATCAGTGCGATTCTTCTATCTTCATTGGTACACAATGTATCAATGATATTCTTCTATCTTCGTCGATACATAGTGTATTCTAGAGATTATCCTATCCTCACCAACACACAATGTATTAGAAATACACTCACATCTTGATGTGTCTCCTATTTTCCTCCAACTCAGATACTTTTTGTTGTGCCCATTAAGAAACTTCTATTGGTTTCCTATTGATTTTAATTCATTTCACGTTGTAGTCATGATTGAATATTATAATAACCTTGGCAATTTTGTGTGTGTTTCTAGAAGCTTTTATTAAGCATACAATACCAACATATATATTTTGTGCCTTTTGATTTTATGAGTAAACTTGATCATGAAAGTGTTGTTTATTGTTAGGCGGGTTAATTGAAACATATACAAGGCACAAGTTGGATATGAATTGCATATGAGAGAAGAATTGGTACTCTTGTCTCATACTTAGTGGAAAGTGATCCAAATGTTAGTTGATTGTTTTCACGGGATAATATTTCTCATCCATTGATGTATGAATTTGGTTCAAATGGATGGATTAAGAGTCTATATAAAACAAATTCCACATGAATTGATGAAAATGAACTAAGGAAAATAAGTAGCAAGAATGGGATTCAAATTTTCATTAAAAAAAAACAATTCTTGCAATTTTGGGTACTGGTCAAAGTGGATTTTCACTCCCCAAAAAGGTTAGTTGTATGTTTTGCAAGATTATGATTCCAATTCCACTAAAAAAACACAAATTAGAGGTCCATAAGTTCCAGAATGATCGCCAAGGATTTACCACCAATAAATCCTCATTAACCGTGATCCATATGGATGTCGGTGGCCTCCCACCTATTCCAACTAGCTCATTTTGGCAGTTTTCCAGTTCGACAGTTTTTTCCTAGTTTCCGGGTCTCTCACTTCTGGGATTGTTTTGAGGAATTTGGGTTGTTTTGAGGAATATGAAGAAATAACTCCTTACTGGACCCCATTGGAAGCTTCACCCACTCCATTATGGTCCATACACCATCACCAAGACTGTGGGTGATAATGCTTTTGAGCTCAACATTCCTTCTTTCCTTGGCCTACACCCAGTGTTCAACGTGGATCTCCTTTGACATTATTTCCCACCATTAATGGACACCTCAGAGATATAATAACAACTTACACCAACATATCTCAATTCCAAATTTATACAATAGTTATTCAATGATAAAAATTTGGACAAACAGGTCAAGGGCACTCGCCAACAAAGGATCTTGTTTTATCGAGTTGTCAAAGTAGGGCAACTCCTGCACCAGGGAAAGTGGCTCACCCAGGGCCAAATTCAGTAGAAATTTCCTCATCTAATGGGGGAACTCAATGCAATGGATACCATTTCTTCCTAAGGGGGGAGGATTGATCCATATGGATGTCGGTGGCCTCCCACCTATTCCAACTGGCTCATTTTGGCATTTTTCCAATTCGACAGTTTTTTCCTAGTTTTTGGGTCCTTGACTTTTGGGGCCATTTTGAGGCCCTAACACATGTGTATTAGTCGGATATACCTTTCCAACAGGATATCATGCGCCTAAAATGAAGATCGTATGCAAAAGTTACAACCCCAGGAAATTTATGTACTAACTTACTCAAACGGGGCCCACATGACTTTTGGCGCTTCATCTTCTAGGATTAGGTTTTTGGATGTCTAGGGATTTTGAAATTCCTGTTTATTGTAAAAATTCCTTGAGAGCCTCATTGTAATCATCTTCTGGCGAATGAGCACAACCATCACATATCTTTTTAGAGATAAGATGCCACTATTCTAGCAAGCTTATTTTCCGCTGCATTTTACAGTTTCAACTTATTTCCTTATTGAATAGAAACCAATTTTACTGTATATATTTTATTTTGTGTTAAGAATATTTTGATAATAATTTGTATTCATTTCATTATTCTCATCGAATCCAGATCAGCGGCATCAGAGTGGCCCTCTCCTTGTTGTTCTTAGTGCATGTCCCCAACGAGGTCAAGGTACAAAGAATTAGATCTCGAGCTAGTTTCTCTTGAGTACAAAAGCTCTCACACACCCAAGAGACCTCTCATGGCAGGATAAAAGAAAGATGATGGGACATGATATCCCTTCAAAATGTTTCTTGAGGAATCCCTCATTCAACAGAGGAACGATATGATGGATATTTTTGCTCAAATCCTTCGGCGGCTACCAACATGCGACACATCTTCCTCAAACAAAGGCGTCACCCCCTTCAAGGTACAAATCAACTTCGATATTCCTATATTTGAAGGTCGAATAGAAGAAAATGTTGTAGACAAATGGTTGAATTTGCTAGAAGGGTATTTTGTTGTCCATAACTTCTCGAATAGAGAAAATATTACTTTTGCGCTCCTCAAAGTTGTTCCCCATGTCAAATATTGGTGGGAAACTTTCTCTGAGTAGAAGGAAATAGAGGAACCCTCATTATTTACAGTCGCAGTCACCTGGGAGTCCTTCAGGGATGCTATTAAGGAACAATACTACCCTGTTGGAAGTTATGATGACTTGTATACAAAATGGACCACACTGTGGCAGGAAAGGGACCAAGCAGTGCCCGAGTTCACAAATATCTTCCATACATTGTGCACCAATCTAGGTATCAAATATTTTGAGTGACATCTAGTGCTCAAGTATCATGGAAATATGCATAGATACATATAGGCTGAAATGGAGTTTCTGGATATCTCATCCTTGGGCACGCCCTATCAATATGTCGTCAAAATTGAGCAAAAGCTCAAAAAAAAGATGCGAAAATTTGGGCCTTGGAACCCCTCACAGCAAAAGCCAGGAAAGGGCGGACCCAACCCACAGAACAAAGGACAAATAAAAGATGGACCAACTTAGGACAAATAGTCCAAGCCGTAAGAAAAGAAGGACACCATAAATACAAAGAAAGATACTGGGAAGTGGTGCAATTTCCATAATATCCCTTGGCATAACACTATTGATTTCCACTCAAAGAAGTCACTGGTGGCTGAGGTGAAAGCCTCTGAATCATATGCAGGTTCTGACTTTGATTCAGAGCCAGAAAGGGGGATATGGATCATTGACGCATAACCCAATGCTACCATTTCTACCACCAAGCTCCAACCCGGTGAGCCAGACGAGTCAGAGGAAGGCGAGCACCTTTTTCATTCACATATGTGGGTGAAGGGTACCCCATTTCACTTCATCGTTGATAGCGGTAGCGAGAAGAACCTAATCTCAACAAAGCCTTTTAAGCGACTCACCCTACCAACAACACCGCACCATCATCCCTACACCATCGGATGGCTTTTCCTAGTAAGCGACATCTGCATCAGCCAACAATGTCGCCTGTCATACGACATCAAGCCCTTCAAAGATGAGGTATTGTGTGATGTTTCCCCTCTCAAATTTTGTAATGTTCTTTTGTTCCAACCATATTTATGGAAACTCCATGTTTTATATGAGTCTAGGCCTCACAGTGTTATTATTACTTTGAACAAGAAATTGTACACGATACCGGAGGTAGTCCCACCTAGTGCTATTTCCTTGATCTTTGCCAAGCAATGCAGGAAGGTCATCTCTCATTTGGGGAAGTTCGTATTCTTCATGATTCACTCTCAAAATGAGAAAAATATTGCAGCCACATCTACAATCTCTGAGACTGACCTCTCCACACACTAGAAGCAAGTGGATAAGGTTGTGGAAGCATACTCAGATATATTATCCTCACCTATCAGAGTACCTCTGCACTATCAGGTCAAGCACCTTATTGATATGACCCCTAACGTACATTTTCCCGATGGGCCAGTCTATCGTCGCTCTCTCTTAGAGAATGAGGAGATCAAGTGGAAGATCCAAGAAATTCTCCAAAAGGGGCACATTCTCCCTAGCTCATAACCTTGCGGGAGCCCAATCATGCTAGTACAGAAGAAAGATGGAACCTGGCGACTATGCATTGATTACCAGGCCCTGAATAAAATCACAGTCAGAAACCGATACCCAATTCCCCAAATTGACGACTTCCTTGATCAGATCATAGGGGCCAAATATGTTAGATACCTAACCCCTCACATAGGTAGAACAATGTATTCTGATGTAATAAAGGTCAATATTAATATGGACTTGCAATAAAGTAGAATAAGTCGAATGTAAGAAGACCTAATAGAAGCTTCTACTTCTAGAAGGATCTTCCTCTAGATGGTTCTATTGATAGACATATTTAGTATAAATAGGAGTCGAGGGTATGAGAACCCTATATTGGATATTATTGTAATAGAGCTCTGCTCGACTGGAGGTTGCCCCCTCGAAGAGGCTCGTGAACATTGCTCTCAAAATAAATGTGCTCTTTCTGGTGTTATTTTGATATCATTTCAATGTTATTGTGGTGATTGTTTTGGTTATATTGTTGTTTATTTTCCATTTCTATCATTTTCTTTATGTTCTGCATACTTTTTATATTTGGCATATTACAAGTGGTATCAGAGCACTTTCCTCGATAGAAATTGTGGGTTAATTTTTTTTTCAGGGTAGAGACATATTCCGACGTATTTAAGCCACATATATCTTTAGTTATGTGCATAAAGTCGTGGTTGAGGGATTCATACATGTAGGAAATACAAGTGGTAATTAAGCGCACATATATTGGCCACCCTTGTAACCCTTGTTGGTACCCCTTCGAGTGGTAGCGCATCAGACAACACCTGTGTACGCATTGACCTAGATTTCTTAAATCCCTCTTTAGATAAACCAATCGGCCACCTGACTGTTATAGTGCCACTGAGAACATCACTCGTGAAGATACTCTCTATTACCTGGGTAGTCAGGTAGTACGGCTAAGGGAATGGTCTAGCCTCCTTAGTTAGTGCCCTGAGATATTGGTCCGAGTACTATCGTTGGACCTCACACATATATCAGAGACCTATAGCACAGAGAAAACCCTTGTCTGTAGAACCCTTGAATACCTAACCCTTGGGGATGGAAACAAAAACATTAAAACAGACAAGATCAATTGTCGTGCAACTGTGTTCGGGTTGCCAAATCACTACACATTTATTCTTGGTTAAGAATTTGGGCATTTCATCACTGCAGTATTCTTCAGACTGGAGTATAACTCCGCAGGTATAAGCATTTGGGCATTTCATCACTGCAGTATTCTTCAGACTAAAAATTTTTGCACCATTATTTGAGACCTATACCATTGGATTTATCTCTTTGCCCTTATCACATTCATACACATAATTTTTCAACAAAATTTTTGACCCACCCGCCCTGTTTCGGTTCCCTCGTCATCATGGCCCATACCCGTAGCCAAGACTTGGAAGCTCACTTCAATACCTTGCTATCTAATTTCACAGAGACCCAACAAGAAGTGAAATGGATCAACGCCAATGTTTTTGCCATCAATACCACCATGCATTCCTCCATCGCCGCCTCAATCGAGGAACTCAACCAAGACATGACTACCCATCTTGAATCTGTCGTTTTGATGATCTATACCAAGCTGCATATCCCTGTAGATAACCCTTTATATGACCCACCTCCACATACCGAAGCTGAAACTTCCTCTCATTCCCATAATTTTCAGCCCCATCACTTTCAACGTGACCTATGCCTTTCGTGGGTGGATGTGACCAAATTTGATGTCTCGGATCCCACTGGTTGGGTAACCCAAATGGAACATTATTTCTCTTTATACTACATTATAGATGACTTGGCCAAACTATGGTATGGTGTTATCCATCTAGATCAAGAACGTTGGCAATGGTGGCAATGGTGGCAATGGAGAAAAACTTCCTGTCAAGGGTATATTTCTTGGACACACTTTGTGGCAGAGCTTTATGAATGCTTTGACACTAACACCAACCATTTAGGTTGTTTGACAAAGTTGAAACAATCAGGAACAATGGAAGAATTTATAACTTCTTTTGAGCGCCTGGATTTTCGGACAAAGGGCATGTCTGATGCCTTTTTTCGAGAATTTTTTATCAGTATCCTCAAGGATGAGATTTGTGCCGATGTCCTCATGGCTCAGCCTCCAGGAGGCTACTAAAAGAGTTAAATAAGAAAAACATGTTGTATCTTCTCAAAACTGGAAACCCTCCTTTATTCCTCGCACTAAACTAGTAAATCCCACTACTCCCTTTGCTTCACTAAAGATCCAAAAATTGACCAGGGCTGAAATGGTTGAATGCCAACTCAAAGGTCTTTGTTATAATTGTGATGACAAATATTTTCTGGGCCACAAGTGTAAGGAACAAAATATTTTTATGGCCATCTCGGAGGACATTTCGGAAGAGGATGTTGAAACAACCCTTGTGTCTGAGTCACCTGAAACCACTAACATAACCCCCCCCCCATAGACCCTCCCGAAGTAGAACCGATCATTTCCCTAAATTATCTCACTGGCTTCTCTTCTCCCCAAACCCTCAAGCTCATCAGTTACATCAAGCATAGGAGGGTCATCATTCTTGTTGATAGTGGAAGCACCCATAATTTTATTCATCGCCGCATTGTCCAAGAAACTCATTGCTATATCCATGCAGTCAATAATTTCCAAATCATGATTGCCAATGGCCACTCCATGAAATGTGGAGAGAATTTTGAAAATGTGTGTCTCCAAATTGGTGACTACCACCTGAAATCTCATATGTTTGCTATCGACATGAACGGTTGTGACATTGTGTTAGGTGCAGAATGGCTAAGGAGTTTGGGTCCCATTCTCATGGATTTCAAGGAATTAACCATGCAATTTGACCAAGAGGGCCAAAAATATAAGTTCCAAGGCAGAACCATTGGTTCACCTAAGATCAGTAGTTCCGATCGCATGGAAAATCTGCTCAAAAAAGGTCATTATGGCGTTATTGCCCAACTCCATGCCATACAGGAAACTGAGACACCCTCTATGATGCAAGACCTCCAATCCATCCTCTCTAGACATCAGTTGGTATTTTCCACTCCTCGGGGACTCCCGCCTTCCCATGGTGTTCATGATCATTCCATTCTCCTTATACCAGGAATCCTTCCTCCCAATATCCGTCCCTATCGTCACCCCTTTTCCCAAAAAAATGAAATTGAGAAAATGGTTCAAGAACTGCTTAACACAGGCGTTATCCACCCTAGTACGAGCCCCTACTCTTCTCCTATAGTCATGATCCTAAAGAAAGAAGTTTCTTGGTGCATGTGTCTAGACTTCCACGCCCTCAACAAACTCACCACTAAAGATAAATGTACCATTCATGTCATTGATGACCTCTTGGATGAATTGAGTGGTGCCCAGTTCTTTACTAAACTTGATCTTTGTTCTGGCTACCACCAAATCTGTATGAAAAAGGTAGACATTACTAAGACTTCCTTTAGAACTCATGAGGGCCACTATGAGTTTTTGGTCATGCCTTTTGGCTTGTGTAATGCCCCCTCCACCTTCCAAAGCCTCATGAATCATGTCTTTCACCCTTTTATCAGTCATTTTGTCTTAGTTTTCTTTGATGATATCCTCATCTATAGAAAAACCTGGACATACCATATTGCTCATGTGGACTGCATTCTCCATCTACTCTCTCAGCACCAAATTTTCCTGAAACAATCTAAATGCTCTTTTGTCACCTCAGAAGTCGAGTACTTGGGTCATCTTGTTGGGAAGAATGGCATCAAGGTGGATCCTCAAAAGATTGAAGCTATGCAAGACTGGCCTTACCCAAAGACTCTCAAAATATTGTGAGGA
>JASDQU010374208.1:59060-74199 GCA_032191745.1 Picea mariana | reverse complement strand
TGTGGCACAATTATCTATTGGGGCAATGCTTCCAAATTAAGACAGATCATCAAAGCCTCAAGTATTTTTTGGAACAACACATTTCCTCCCCAGAGCAACAAAAATGGGTGACTAAGATCTTTGGATATGATTATGAGATCATTTACAAGAAAGGAAAAGACAATGTGGTTGCGGATGCACTTTCCCAAAAATGTGAAGATGAAGGTTCCTTTTTTTCTCTCTTCTTCATTGTACTAGATTGGCTCCAAGACGTTTGCTAGGAATGGCTACATGATCCCAAAAGTTCGCATATGATACAAAAATTGCAGTCCAATTCTCCAGTTTCCCTAGGGTACTCTTGGATCCATGATGAGCTTCGATACAAAGGCCATTTGTATTTAAGTAAAGAGTCAAAACTTAAATCCACGGTGCTTTCTGAGCTTCATGCTACAACCACAGTTGGGCACTCCGGGTTTACCAAAACCTATGAGAGGGTCAAACGTTCTTTTTTTTGGGATGGTATGAAACAAGAAATTCATAATTTTATGACTGAATGTGATGTGTTTCAATGCAACAAGGGAGAAACAATCAAATCTCCTAGAACACTACAACCGCTTCCAATTCCACCTGTTATTTGGAGGGATATCTCTATGGATTTTATTACAGGCTTACCTAAATCGAGAAATAAATCATTCATCATGGTGGTAGTTGATCACCTTTCCAAGTATGCTCATTTTTGTGCTCTTCAACACCCATTTACAACATCCACAATGGCTCAAATTTTCATGGATCAGGTTTTCAAGCTTCATGGCATGCCACATTCTATTGTTTCTGATCATGACCCAAATTTCACTAGCAATTTTTGGCAAGAACTAATCAGGCTACAAGGAACCCAATTGCATCTGAGCATAGCTTATCATCCCTAGAAGGATGGTCAGACTGAATTTTTCAACAAGTATTTAGAAACATATTTGAGGTTTTTTTCATTAGAAAAGAAAAATCAGTGGGCTCAATGGTTACCCCTAGCTGAATGGTGGTACAACACTTCATACCATACAACTACCCGCATGACTCCTTTTGAAGTGGTATATGGACAAAATCCACTGTCAGTTCTCTCATATTTACCAGGTGTCTCGAAGGTCCAAGCAGTTGACCAAACACTTACAGTTCGAGAGGCTATTCTCTGTACCCTCGAAGAAAATTTGGTCATGACCTATAATCGCATGAAGCAACAAGTAGATTAAGGTCGCTCTGAATGTCATTTTGCAGAAGTGGATCAGGTGTTTCTTTGACTGCAACCTTACAAGAAAACTTCCCTCAAGGCCGACCATTGTCAGAAGTTGGTGCCCAAATTTTATAGTCCTTATACAGTTCTCAAGCATGTGGGACAGGTGGCCTATAAGTTAGCTTTGCCCAGTCATTCTAAGCTACATCCTATTCTTCATGTTTCATGCTTAAAGAAGGTGATTGGAACTAAGTTCCAAAGTCAAACCAACCTTCCCAAGTTGGATGAAGAAAGCTCCATTTGGCTACAACCGCAAGCAGTTTTGGACCAACGTGAGTGTCGCCTACATCATCGAACCATCAAGGAAGTGTTAGTCTAGTGGAAAGATACAACTCCAACATATGCCACTTGGGAACCAGCTACCATTTTGTATCAATTTACACATCTCAAGCCTTGAGGACAAGGCTATTTTTAAAGGGGAGGACATGTTAGAGACCTAACCCCTCACATGGGTAGAACAATGTATTCTGATGTAATAAAGGTTAATATTAATAAGGCCTTGCAATAAAGTAGAATAATTTGAATGTAAGAATACCTAATAGAAGATTCCGCTTTTAGAAGGATCTTCCTCTAGATGGTTCTATTGATAGACATATTTAGTATAAATAGGAGTCAAGGGTATGAGAACCCTAGCTTGGATATTATTTTAATAGAGCTCGACTTGATTGGAGGTTTACCCCTCGAAGAGGCATGTGAACATTTCTCTCGGAATCAAAGTGCTCTTTCTGGTGTTATTTTGATATCATTTCAGTGTTATTGTGGTGATTGTTCTGGTTATATTGTTGTTTATCTGCCATTTCTAGCATTTTCTTTTTGTTCTGCTTACTTTTTATATCTAGCATATTACAAAATACTTCAATAAGATTGATCTAAAGTATGGCTACCACTAGTTCCTGATAGAACATACAGATGTATGGAAGACCGTCTTCAAGTCAAAGGAAGGTCTTTTCGAATGGTTTTTCATGCTATTTGGCTTGACAAATGTTGTAGCCACTTTCATGAGGAAGATGGACGATATCTTGTGACCATTCACCAATAATTTTGTAGTGGTATATCTGGATTACATTCTCATTTAAAACAATACTTGGGCATAACACTTGCAACATATTTAGCAAGTTTTGCACACCCTGTGGCAGCACAAGCTATACACCAACTTGGAAAAATGATCCTTTGGCATGGACATGGTCCATAACCTGGGATACATCGTTGATCAACATGGTGTACATGTGTATCCATCTAAGATCCAATTCATCCGTGACTAGCCAACCCTAACCACACTCATTGAGCTTTAGAGCTTCTTGGGCCTTGCCAATTTCTACCACAGGTTCATGTTGGGATTCTCCCATATTGCATGGGCCCTCAACCAAGTAACCATGGGTGGTGGTAAGGTGGAATTTGTGTGGGGATGGTCCCAACAATAAGCATTCAATGATTTGAGCAGCGTTTGTGCTCAACCCCAGTACTTTCACTATCAGACCTGCAACAACCCTTTGAGATCGAGACAGGTGATTCAGACTATGTTGTGGGTGTCATTCTCACTCAACATTGCCACCCTATGGCCTATCATAGTGAGACAATATCAAATGTTATCCGTAAGTACCCTACTTACGAAAAATAAATGTACTCTATTGTGAAATCATGTCACCAATGGAGACATTACATTCTTAGGAAGGAGACAGTCATCCACACTGATCATAAGCCACTGCAATTCATGCAGACACAAGGAAAATTACAGAATGATCTCCATCAGAAGTGGTTCACATACTTGCAGCAATTCCACCTCAACATCAAGTATAAAACAAGAAGCACCAACCGCGTCGTTGATTTCCTCAGCAGACCGCCAGTCGCGACACTCACCACGGTGATAGAATGTTGTGGCCATGAGACCTCTGGATGGCCCCAACTCTATGAGATAGAACCATACTTTTCCACCACCTACCAAATGTTGGGAACAAACGCAATTGTCGCTAATTTACATCTCCAGGATTGGTTGTTGTGTTGTTTGGGCCATATTTGCGTTCCATCAAGCGAGCGAGTGAAGATGATCTGGGAAGCCTACTACAGTCGGGTGGAAGGACACTTCAGTGTCAAAAGGATAGTGGCGATGTTGGAGAAACATTTATACTAGATGAAACTTCGACAGGAGGTCAGCAAGTATATCAGTTCCTACACTGCCTACATTATTGCCAAACCAACCGCTAAGAAACAAGGCCTATACACCCCTTTGCTTACTCCTGATAGGCCATAGGAATCCATCTCCGTGGAATACATGTCAGGCCTCCCATCCACCAAGTGGGGAAATGACTATGTTTTTTTGGTTGTTGATCTCTTTTCTAGGATGAAGATTCTCGTCGCCTACAAGAAGAGCATCACAACACATGCCACTGCCAAGCTCTTCTTTGAACGAGTCTGGGTACATTTTGGAATTCCACAAACCATTGTGTCAAATCGGGACAATCAATTTCTTAGTACATTCTAGTTGAGCCTCGGGTCACTGTTGGACACCAAGATTAACAAATCCACGACCTTCCAGCCCCATACAGATGGCCAAACCGAGGTCATAAATCAAATGATCATGCATATATATGTGCATGTATAATTCCAAGAACCCTCACACATGGGATAATAGTCTTCCCTATATACAGCATAGCTACAACCGAGCCCTACATAGCTCAACTAGAAATAGCCCCTTTCAGGTGGGGTTGAGATTCCAACCATTGGGTCCGATAGATGTTGCACTACCCCTTGCAGTCACCTCGGCTGAATCATCTCCTGCTCCAATTGAAGATGAAAAATCCACCCGGTTCATTGAGCGGATCCAACACATCCACCAACATGTTCATGATATCCTACATAATTCTAATGACAAGTAGAAGCAGTGTCATGATCAACATCGGTTGCCACATAAGTTTCAGGTGGGCAAAAAAGTTTGGTTTCATTTGCAGAAAGAACACCTTACCATACCCCATCAGAAGCTCTATTGACTTTGTTATGGGTCATACACTATCACCAAGGTTGTGGGTGATAATGATTTTGAGCTCAACATTCCTCCTTTCCTTGGCCTGCACCTAGAGTTCAACGTAGATCTCCTTCAAACTTATTTCCCACCATTATTGGACACCTCAGAGGTAGCATAACAACTTACACCAACAAAGCTCAACCCCGATTACATAAAACATGCATCCAATGATCAGATTGTGGAAAAACAGGTCAAGGGCACTCGCCAGCAAAGGATCCATCTTTATCGAGTTGTCAAAGTAGGGCAGCTCGTGCACCAAGGCAACTGGCTCAACCAGGGCCAAATTTAGCAGAAATATCCTCATCTAATGGGGGAACTCAACACAATGGAGACCATTTCTTCCTAAGGGGGGAGGATTTATCCATATGGATTTAGTTGGCTTCCCACCTATTTCAACTGGCTCATTTTGGAAGTTTTCCAGTTCGACAGTTTTTTCCTAGTTTTTGGGTCCCTGACTTCCGGGGTAGTTCTTAGGCTCTAAAAAGAATTTTGAGGCCCTTTCCAACGGGATATTGTGCTCCTAAAATGGAGATCGTATGCAAAAGTTACGACCCCGATAATTTCATGTACTAACTTACCCAAACGAGGCCCACGTGAATTTTGGAGATTCATCTCCTAGGGTTAGGTTTTTGGATGTCTAGGGTTTTTGAAATTCCTGTTTATTGTAAAAAGGCCTTGAGAGCCTCATTGTAATCATCTCCTGGCGAATGATCACAACTGTCACATCTCTTATCAGAGATAAGCTTCCACCTTTCTAACAATCTTGTTTTCTACTGCATTTTACAGTTTCAGGTTATTTTCTTATTGAATAGAATCCAATTTTACTGTATATCTGTTATTCTGTGTTAAGCATCTTTTGATAATAATCTGTATTCATTTCGTTTTGCTGATAAAATCCGGATTAAACCGTGAACTTCATTAAACACAAATCTACTCAAATGATTGAATGAAGTTGTAAGTTATCTCACTAGAAGCCTCTCTTTGTTCTCTCTACATTAAAAAAATGGCACCTCAATCAATCATCGCATGAGAAAGTTATGGACTTTTAAAGTCAGGCTATTATTGTTTCTTGTGATTTAAAAAACACTTAGAAAATTTTCAATTTTCTTCCTTCGCCGAAGGAAATCTTGTTTCTTTTTTCTATACATGAGGAAATCATGTTTCTATGACTAATACATCAGTGCCCAAAGATACTTTCACCTACGATACATTGGTGCATGAATTCCTTTTGATCGTTGATACACCTGTGAATCCCATAAAACTATATTTCGTATTTTGGCCATAACTTTTGACTCTTTTTATCTTTCAAAATATATTGTGTGCAATCCTTATACTGTTAGAAAGGTCTTGTCAAGATTTACAACTTCCTAGTTATAAGCTTTAGGATATTCCTCATTGTTCAACCTACATTTTCAAATTTTCATACTAGTGTACTGTAATCAACCCAAGAACTCAATAACACAACATTGAAATGGGGAGGTCCTTGAAACAACCATCATAGGGACCATCCTTCTACTTTTCAAGACCTTTATCATCTAAAGAACTTATAATTTATTTGTGCAAGATTGAAATATTTTAACATTTTATTTTTACTTAGGAAATTCATCGTCCCTTTGAACCATCGATACGTCGAATGTTGACAGAAGAAATCTCTTTCTCACTGATAGAGTGGAGGAAATCACCCATTTTCTGCCGATATGCCCAATGTTGGTAGAATCATCTCATCTTCGCCAATACGGAAAATGGGTCCAATACTTATTTTTTTAATTAATTTCTTTACCTTGGTTTAGACGTTGGAGATCAATATTTCTTTCGTCATTCATACGTCAGAGCTCAATCTCAATATTTACTTAGGCACCGACATATTGGAGCTCAAACCTTATTTTGACACTAACATACTAGATTTGATCCTCCGCCCAATGTTTATACACCAATGAAAAAATAGCTTCCAACCTTCGATATAGTGACGGGTCTCATAAAACTACATTTGGCCATAAAGTTTTACTCTAATACCCATTTCTCATGTTCCTTATATCGTTGGAAAGGTATCACCTATATATACAACTCCCCAATTATATGTTTCAGGAGATTCCCCATCATTCATCATGTATTTTCAACTTTTCATACTAGCATATTATCATTAGCCCAAAATTCAATAACACGGCATTGCAATGGGGGATGTCCATGAAAAAACCATCAAAAGGACCATATATCAAACTTAGGGAACTAGATCCAAACTTCTCACTCAATTTGATTAATTTATCCATAGTTAAATATATTTTAATTTATATTTCAAAATGTTATGTATGGGAAACTCGTGTATTTGGTGTTGAATGGCACCTAGGTTCTAGGTGGATGAATATCACACTCATAAATCAAAACACACAATGTGTAAATGAGTAGACTACAGAGACACAGTGACATATTTACAAATGTGATATACAAGAAAGGATGATACACTAGCATAGGATCATCCATCAACAAAAGAGAACCAATGATCCAGATTTACGAGGGAATGAAATGAAATACAAAAATATGACAGTAACATAGAGATACAATAATACTCAATGTTGGGTGCGGGCCTATTTTGATACAGAAGGCTATTTTTGGCATAGGCCTATTTTTGGAGAAAAGGTATAATGTGGGAAATACCTAATTTTGGAAATAAGACCTTATTTTGGAGCGTGCGCAATAGATGACAAGAAAGAAGCATGCATAAAAAGAAGAAAAAGTAGCATGCAAGAGGGAAATCGACGTGGCACGTAGCCAGGCAAGCCTAACCATGATAGGGTTAGGGTTTTTGATAAAGTTTGTACCAACTATAATCCTATAAAATAGTATAAATAAGGAGCTAGGAGGTATAGGTTATAGGTTCAATGAGTTGATAATGGTTACTATGATTGTAATAAGGTGGTAGAAGAGTCAATTAAGCTAGATTTTGAGGCTTAGGTTACAGGATGAGGAGTGTGGTGTTATCTAGTCTGCCTCACAAAGGGTCCTTAACCTCATCATGATTGTATGATTGAAGATGTAATGCGTGTAGCGCCATATTTTGCAGCAGACTAAATAAAAGAGAAGAGAAGCCAAATATTTGTGGACGTAGCCGAGGAGGGGGTATTGAACCATGATAAAATTTGTGTTCTATGTGATGTCTCTTGAATGTTTACTTCATGTCAATTATTAGTTTATGAATCAATGGTTAAGATAGATATATTAGCATGCATGCATGAGGAAAAAGATGAATGAATCTTAGTAATACTTAAATCATTAGTAAGATTAATGCATGAAGAAGGAAGAACCACCCCAAAGATCCCCACTCATTCTTAGACTGCAAACACCTGAGTATTGCAGTCACCCATAAAGCTATATTGGGTTAGATTGTGCGGTGCAATCTATGCATAGTGTTTCCTTGTAGTTTACCAAGAGGGCCAATAGTTTTATAGGGTGTTTCTGGAAACCTGTTGAGATTTGAACCTGGGTTAGGCCAATAAGTAGATGTGAATGAAATATCCAACCAAAAAATGGTTTTGTTGCCGACTGGAACTACATAGGAATAAGTGGATGGGATACATGGAAGAAACACGTGGAGAATGAAAGTATAGAAGGGGATTTTCAGGCCAAGGAATCCATCGAAGGAGGAGATTGAAAGATGGTTGAAAACAAAGGAAATTGAGATTTCCCGGAAGGATAATAGAAACCCTAAGTTAACATTGCACAAATATCTTGACAAATACGTGTTTAGTGACTTGCATGAGGTATTTTTTTATGATTTCCTACATTTGTTGTAGGAGTGACTATTGAGGTTAAAATACAACCACCCTACAAATCGAATAAGATAGATGGAGTGGAATCTTGTGGATATCATGCAGCTACAACAAGTTAATAACAAATTTACGTGCACAGTAGATTTCTAGCTAGACAATATTGTTGCAGGGTTTATCACTGAATTTGCAGTAGATACTGTGAAGTCTTACAATGCAACATAGCAGGATTTTCTAAAAGGACTAAGAGGTAGGTATATCATATCATTGTATACTTCAATCAAGATTTTACTGTATAACAATGATGTGATGATCATGAAATCAGACAAATAAACTTCCCTGCATGCATGGGGGAAGGGGGGAAGCACTAACAAGAGGTGGAGAAATGGATTAAGAGATGGATAAGAGAAAGAAGAAGGAGGCCATGGACACAATCATGATGGAGGACGACTAGATAAAGAATATAATGGCAACATATGGAAATACGCACAGTGGATCACCCTACCAATACAAGATGAATAATAAGAAGAGAGCCATAACTGATAAAGAGGGCTTGGCAAGCGATGAAGAGGAGGTAGAGGATATCTTGGATATGGAGAATATTGAGGAAATATTGTGTTCAACATATGATAGGAAAACAAGAGGTCGAAGGGAAGGGATAGAAGGAAGATCTCCAATCCATATCATCGGCAGTGTGCAACCTACAACCCCATGTGCGACTAGTACACCAGAAAGAACACCAACATCGAGACAACCAAATTTTAGTGGAAGAAGAATGGAAGGACAAGGATCCAATCAAAAAGCATCAATTGGGGGAGCCAGTTTAGGAAATATTATTCAAATATCTACACCATGTAGAGGAAGATCACACTCATAAATCAGAATACACAACGTGTAAAGGAGTAGACTACAAAGACACAACGGCATCTCTGCAAATGTGATATACAAGAAAGGATTATACACCAACATAGGATCATCCATCAAAAAAAGAGAACCAATGATTTGTATTTGTGAGGGAATGAAATGAAATACATAAATATCATAGAAACAAAGAGATACAATAATACTCAATTGGTATTAATGAATGAAATGTACATGAATTGTAAAAACAATGAATAATGAAATGAACTCGCTATAATGGTGGCATCTTATCTTTGAAGAGAGAGATGTGACGACTATGATAATTCATAATAATATGATTAAAATGAGGTTGAAAATGCCTTTTTAACATCAAGCATCAATGAGAAAACCTTAAACATCCAAAACCCTAACCCAGAAGATGAAACACCAAACTTTTTGTGGGCCCCAATGTGGTTAGTTGAAACAACAACTTCCCAAGGGTGAAAATTTTTCATACGATCTCCTTTTGGGGCACATGGTACCTGGTCAAATAGGTCTAGATGAGGAGTACACATTCCATTCATCCTACCATTTTCCTTCGGCTACATGCTAGGTGATGCAATGCCAAAAAAGTGTCATTTAGAGCCTCAAAATGGCCTCAAAAGTTTGGGACCTGAAAAACTGTAGAAAAATTTTCATGATGGAAAATTTTGTTATGGGGAAGTGGAATAAGTGTGTGGCCATCGATGTCCATCTGGATCAATCCTCCCCCCTTAGGAAGAAATGGTCCCCATTGTGTCAAGTTCCCATGGGAGATGGGGAAGATTTTGTTGAATCTAAACTTTGGTGAGTTTCCTTCATTGATAAATATGTTGTCTTGCTTGTACTTGGCATTAACTTGTTGAAGGATGTCATGAAACTATTGTTGGAGGGGATAGATCCATTGAAAAAATATGTTTGCATGATATTCCTTGGTCTAAGTGTGGAATTATTATGTCAATGAATATGCAACATGAAGAGCTATATCAATGGGGACTAATGGTTGGAATCCCAAGCACACTTGAAAAGGGTTGTGGCCAATAGAGATATGAAGGGATGTATTAGAGCTTTTCTTGACTTTTAAGTGTGGAGGCACCCCCATAGGTGAAGAAAAAATATATTTTTTCTCTTCTACAATCATGTCGACCTACTTCTATTGTTTACAAAGGTCTTAAGATGAGGTTGTGGCAGCCACAATTTCCTTCTATCGACCTTATGAATGGATCATGAAGAGGATAAACTTTGTGGTATGAGAGATTAATTTGAGGTACTATTATTCCAAGGTCAATGAAATGGAAGTAGTCAAATATACCTCTGGTACCCTGTATATATGATCCCCTCAAGTATAAATGACACTAAAGTGTCAAGACTCATAAAAAAATTTGATGTTTTCATATATATGGTTGTCCTAAAATACAATCATAGACTTCCAGTGTCACCACATCACACAGTACCTCATCCTTGAAGGGATTGATGTTGTAGGACAAGTTGCATTGTTGGTTGATGCATAGATCTCGTTCATGGTGGAGCCACCCAATGTTGTATGGATGTGGGTGTGGTCTTGTCGACAACTCCAACTGCTTGATGAGCTCTACTAATATTAGGTTATTTTGGCTTCCACTATCAACAATGAAATGAAATGGGACCCCTTCACCCAAATCTATGAATGGAATAGGTTCTCCCCCTCCTCAGGATCCTCTATTTCTTCTGGTTGGATTGTTATGGTCATGATGGTAGAAATGGGTTCTACATCAATGATCTATTTCCCTTTATTGTGTTCTGAATCAGAGTCCAAGTCGGGGTTCAACTCTTTTTCTTTGAGGTTGACCACCAATGACTATTTCAAGCGACATTCATCGGTGTTGTTCCAGGGTCTTTTATGGAACTCACACCACTTTCTAGTGTCCTTCTTTGTATTCTCACTACCCTTATTTTCCTAGGTCTTGGAATGGTTGTATTTAGGTTGGATATTATGGGAGTTAGGGATGCCTTTACCATACTTATTTTTTTGCATATTTGTAGATCCGAAATACCGCTTATTCTGTTGCTTAAATTTCTACTCAATTTTGACTACATATAGATAAGTGGCTCTGAGTGACAAGATGTCCAAAATTTCCATTTATGTTTGGATGTAGCTATGTAGAAACTTGCGGTATTTTATAACCATATGTCACTAAAATTATTTGATACACAACTTGGTGCATAAGGTATGGAAGGTATTTGTGAACTCCAACACTGTTTGGTCCCTCTCTTGACACAGTGTAGTCCATCTTGTGTATTAGTCTTCATAGTTTCCAACTGGGTAATATTTTTCCTTAATGGTATCCATAAAAGAGTCTCAATTGGGTTCAACCTCAAACATTTTAGAATCCTTAAGGAGTGAAAATGTGATCTTTTCCTTAGAGAAACAATTGTGGATAGGAAAATAAACTTCTAGTAGATTTAAATACTTTTACAAAGAATCCACATCTATCCGAACTTCAAATATGAGAATATCAAAATTAACTTTCACCTTGAAATGGGTGGTGCCTCCAAAGTGGTCGCTTGATGAAGATGCGTCTTCTATTCTCGACAATCGTTGGAGGATTTGGGAAAACTTCTCCATCATCTCATCCCTCTGTCACATGAGGGATTTCTTGAGCAACATTTGAGTAGAATATCCTACTCCCTCATCTCTCTTTTATTTCTCCATAGGAAGCCATCGGGGTTGGTGAGGATGGTCTTTCATAGGATCAACTAGTTCGAGTCCCAACTCCTTATACTCTGACCTTATTGGGGACATGCACATAGAAAAAAAAAATTTGATACCACTGATCCAGATTTATGAGGGAATGAAATGAAACAAAAAAATATGACATGAACATAGAGATACAATAATGATCAATTGCTATTAATGAGTGAAATGTACAAGAACTGTAAATAAAATGCAGAGCAAAATGAAATCACTAGAATGGTCGTAGCTTATCTCTGAAGAGAGAGATGTGAAAACTATACTCATTCGTAAGAAGATGATTACAATGAGGCCAAAAAGTAATTTTTAACATAAAGAATCAATGAGAAAACCATAAACATCCATAACCCTAACCCCATAAGATGAAACATGAAATTTTTTGTGGGCCCCGATGTGGTTAGTTGAAACATCAACTTTCCGGGGGTGCAACTTTTGCATACAATCTTGATTTGGGGCATTCGGTACCTCGTCGTGAAGGTATAGTTGAGGAGTACACTTTCCATTTAGCTTAGAACTTTCCTTTGGTTACATGATAGGCATTTTGACACTAAAAAAACGTCGTTTAGGGCCTCAAAATGTCCATGGAAGTTTGGGACCCGAAAAACCGAAGAAAAGATGTCAAGATGGAAAACCACATTGTGAGCCAGTAGAATAGGTGGGTGGCCACTAATGTCCATTTGGATCATTCAAGACAAAATGATAGAAGAGGAAGTACAATCCTCATGGAATGCAAGCCCCCATACATAGAGGAAGGAGAGACCCCCAATGTTCAAACTATTTTTCACATTGTATGAGGCGAACTAGGGCCAAAATCCATGATGGCCAAGAGCATTAAAAGATAAAATTTGAAATGTAAATGCATAAAATTTCATATATATTAAAACATGAAAATTTCTATTATCATTATTCCCTCATCATGCCTTAGATGATAAGGAAAAAAGTTTGCAAACAAAAGTTCAAGAGTCAGGAAGGTGAAAGGTTGAGAGTCGAGAAGTTAGAAGGCCAAGAGTCAAGGTGAATCTTAATAAATGAAGGGATTGCATTAGAATTTAGGGCTTTTTTCTCTCGGAGTTTTCATGTACTATTGATGCAGCTTTAATGAGGAGAAGCATGATTAGCCAAGAAATTTTATGGAGAAATTTGATTCTCGTGTTGCACATATTGTGGACTATTTCATTGTGTTCTACTCAGAAGTTGGGTTGTGTAAGAATGTACTTCATATGATAGAGTATTCTTGTGTATGTTCTTTTCATTTTGATTTTTGTTCTTCATGGATTATTTTTCTAAATTCGTGGAAATGGGATTGTAAATGATTGTTTAAATGATAGACTATTCTGGGTTTGCAGTTATTTATTCATATTCTTGTCTCTACTCTATGTGAACTATTTCCTGGGCCATTGACATGAGCATATATGTTCTATGTTTTCTTTTTGGTTACCTTTTCCATCCAGATTCATGCATCCTATATTAGTTTCATTTCCTTATTTACCTTAGAAACCATCATCAATGGATCATGCCGCAATCAGTAAACCCCAAACTAGAAATGGATGTCAAGCCAAAATCTGAATGGGTTCCCTATTCCAAACTATGTGAGGTCTAATTGGGACTTCGCATCAGGGACAACCCTTGTTGTTGATAAAGGGTATTTTTCCCACATCAACATTGGGATGTATGCCTCACTCCCCTACCCAACACACATCTCCATCCTAACATTCATAGCCTTAATATCCTTTGTTTCTATCATTGCGACATGTAGTGGGCTAGTTGTGTGGATCCCCACGTCATTTCCTTCTGCCCTAGACATTGTCACCCCATCTAAGGTGTTGATGAATGAGACTTTATTTGAGTGATGTTTCACTAAATATTTATTAAAAAGTACAACTTTAGAATATAATGATAGTTGTCTTTCTTGTTTTTATTTTATTGCATCTCTTTAATCTTGATATATTTAGAAATGGGTGTCACGATGATATTATGCATGCATATACAAAAATAGTATGTTGAAAAATATACATTAATATTCGATTTACATATTATATACAAATTTAAAAAGAAAATCAAAATATTGTGATATAAATACACATTGTAGTAATTAGATATTGACACTTTTGGAATTGAAACTCACATATTTGGAATCAAAATTGACACTTTTGTATTTCAAATTTCTCATTTTTGGAATAAAAAATTGCACATATCGAATCGAAAATCGTAGTTTTGGAATCGAATGGGTTCAAAATTATTTGTAATTCACACATTTGGAATCGAAAATTGTACTTTTGGAATCTCGTATTTCCACTTTTATAACCCAACTTTACACTTTAGAAAGGTTGATACTGACACTTTCGTAATCAAAATTCATAGTTTTTTTGTCTATATTTTGCGTAACTAAACCAAATTTAATGAAATAGGGGTTCTTCAGGAAAGTGAAACACAAATAGAGTGAAATAGTATACGTTCCCTTTGGTAAAATAATGAATAAATTCATAATTTATAATTTATGCGGATCGATGCTCTGACGATCGGCCATGGTTTCTGCTCTGACGCATTCCAGTAGCCGCGATGGCAGCCTCAAGAGGAGGGGATCCACCTCCCCTGCCTCCTCCCTCAACTGAATCCTCCTTCCATAGGCTCCTTTCCACCCAAGGTAAGAAGTTTCCCCCAGCCAATCCACCTAGCTTCGTTAAGAAGATTGATTCGATCCCTAAGATTGAACTGCCTCTAGAACAACCGATGCCTATAGTTTTTTCTCTGTCCGACTGGGGTTTGGTGGGTCAATTCATGGGCTTATGGCCATCAACTAGATCTACTGATAATTGGATCCAAAGAAAATGGCATCCATTGATCCAGAACAACGTCACATGCTATGCGGTGGGAAGAGGGTTCTACATCTTCGAATTCATCTCAAAGGATGACAGAGATCTAATCTTCAGGAATGGCCCATATTTTATGGGAACACAAGGGTTGTACCTGAACAGATGGACACCAAAATTCAACCTTGCGGTGGAAGTGCCAAGGAAGTCCCAGTCTGGGTACGATTACCCAATATCCCGATCCATTGTTGGAACCCTATCTCCCTCCAAACAATTGGAAATGGGATAGGGAAGTATATTGACAGAGCCGACTCCAAAGATCAATACTCCTACACACACATCTATGTGGAAGTGGATCTAGAGGTTGGCCTTCTATAGGAAATCAATCTTAAGGTTGGAGATTGGCAGCACTACCAGAGACGGGACTACGAACAACTTCCTTTCAAATGCAGGGGATGCCATGAATATGGCCACTTTCAGAGAAACTGTCCAAAAAATCCTAACCAAGAGAAAGAAGATGGAGAAGGATGGAAACAGGACAGAAAGCGGAAAACAACAACCAATCCGAAAGAAAAGCGAAATGCAAAGGCAACCGTAGCCCTGCCCAAGGAGCAGGACGTTCGAACAGGGGGGCCCTTGTCAGGAAACAATTTTGTTGTGTTGAGAGAGAAAGAA